>JAWNPO010000249.1:0-49807 GCA_035047525.1 Drosophila quinaria | reverse complement strand
TGTTGAAAATATGTGTTCACATATGTTAGCAAAAGTCACAATGCAACCCTGTTCGATAAACAACAAGATCAAATACAACGGGACTTTCCGAAAACATTCGAACTTCTTTTGCTGCGTATGTTTGCATATACATACTCTCAACTCTGTCAGTTGCGTTTGGACGGCGTGTGCATTCAGTCGGTTGAATAAAAATATTAGAACGGAAATAACTATGTAAGTGTTTCATTTATCAATTGGCTAGTCTGGAATAATACTTCATTGTATTATATTTAAACTCTATTTTAAATAGGTTATGGGCCCAGACACAGTTGCCGCTAATTGATAATTGAATGCATTAGTTGTTCTAATTAAAGTTAATTACAGTCGTGAAATTACCAAGTGTGGATTTATTAAATACAACATAAAAGAAAAGACAACGAAACCTACAATGAATTCATACCTGAAAAAGAACGTTCATCTATGAGGGTGATTTGTGTGTGCACAAATGTGTAATTTCATAATTTCACAATAAGTGACGCTATTTCACAATTCGCCGAAAAGTACTCAGAGCACGCTGTGCTTCTTTTCAATTCGCTGCAAAGTATACATATTTGCAAGTTAGGCTACATACCAATTCGCTGCAGAAAAGACATACTTGTATTGGTGTAGTGCATAAGTGTAGTGAAGAAGAAATAGAATGGATAAAGGAAAGCGAAATATATAACCGTTTGACGGGGAGAAGTATTCGATATGGAAGTTTAGAGTGAGAGCATTGTTAGAAGAGAACGACTTGCTAAAAGTAATTGACGAAATACCAGAAGAAGTGACAGATGAGATTAAAAAGGCAGAAAGAAATGCAAAGAGCCTAATAATTGAATACTTAAATGATTCGTTTCTAGCTTTCGCTAACAGTGACAATAGTGCGAAGCAAATTTTTGCGAACTTAGATGCTATTTACGAGCGGAAAAGCTTGGCATCACAGCTTTCACTTCGTAAGCAACTATTGGCATTAAAATTAAAAGCTGATACTTCGTTGCTAAATCATTTTAATTTCTTTGATGATCTCATAACTGAGCTAATTGCGTCAGGAGCTAAGTTGGACGAAATGGATAAAGTTTCCCATTTACTTCTAACTCTTCCATCAAGCTACGATGGAGTAATAACGGCCATAGAGACCTTATCTGAGAACAATCTGACATTAGCATTTGTAAAAACACGTCTTCTTGATCAGGAAATAAAGCTAAAAAGTGGGAGCAAAGACACAAGTGCAAAAGTGCTGCAAGCCATTGGCAATAAGGAGCCCAGAAACAATAAAAATAAAAATAAAGCAGTGGTCAAACATTTTAGGAAGCCATTTAACAAGAAATTATATTCAAAACAAAAATGTTTCCATTGCGGAAAATTAGGACATTTGAAGAAAGACTGTTTCTTCTTAAAAAGACAGGCAGGAAATCAAAATATTGCAGGCGAAAATAGTGGTGAAGAAAAACAGGCTTAAGCAGCAAGAGCATCACAGCCAGACCGTGGGTTTGCTTTCATGATGAGAAAAGTAAATAGAAATACAAACGCAAGCGAGGTATAATTTATTTTAGATTCGGGTGCTTCCGATCACCTCATAAAAGATGCTACGTTGTTTTCTGCGTATGAAAATCTGACAAGTCATGTGCCGATTGAAGTCGCAAAATGTGGAGAATATATCCATGCTACAGCCAAAGGAGTGGTTAACCTTAGCAGCTCCGGAAACAATATTACACTGCAGGATGTACTATACAGTAAGGATATTCCCCACAACCTACTGTCCGTGAAGAAGATGCAGGATGCTGGACTGACAATTGAGTTCAATCCTGGAGGCATAAAAGTCACCAAAGACGGTAACTTGGTATTTGATGGAAAGTGTGAGTATAATGTACCAATTATAAAATTTAAATTAAATGGTAGAGCATACACATCAAATATATCAAACAGTGCAGAATATCTCTTGTGGCATCAAAGGTTGGGCCATATAAGTGTTGGAAAATTTTTAGAAATTAAACGAAATGGCTTGTTCGAAGATATTGATATTTTAAAACATGTTGAGCTAGATAATGAATTCTGTGAGGCTTGTATCTATGGCAAGCAATCAAGATTAAAATTTGAAAAATTTAAAAATAAAGAGAATGTCAAAAGACCTCTGTTTGTAGTACACTCCGATGTTTGTGGTCCGATCACACCCTCCACAATTGATAATAAAAACTATTATGTAGTCTTTATTGATCAGTATACACATTACTGTGTAACATATTTAATAACATATAAATCGGATGTGTTCTATGTTTTCAAAGATTTTGTTGCGAAAAGTGAGGCTCATTTTAACTTAAAATTGGTTCATTTATATATTGATAATGGCAGGGAATACCTGTCTAATGAGATGCGTGAGTTCTGTGTTGAAAAAGGCATCAGCTATCATTTAACAGTTCCTCACACTCCACAGTTAAACGGTGTATCAGAACGGATGATCACTGCGGACGGCAGTCCGCGCTAGTGACGAAAGCAGCACGAAGGGTGCGAAGGCGACTAGCATATATACACAGGAAGAATGGAAAATTTGCTATGACTGTCCGATCAGGTCGAGTTATATACCGATCGAAAGGTATTAACTTAACTTACAAATGTGCATACTAAGACTTTTAGAAACTCACCTGGTTCGCGAGATAAACAGGTGTTAGTGGGAGGGGAAAATTTTAAATTATTGGAGCAAATGGGACCGTTGGAGCCTTTTCGATTTTTATTTTAATTTTTTACTATTCTAATCGAAAATACGCGTCGAATGACACCTTGATCATCAAAATCCGATCACTGGTTCAGAAGATAATTAATTTTGAAATTTTTGGTGCCCCTTTCAAAACGAGATGAAAAGTCAGTCTGTTTGTTTGTTTGTTTGTCTGTTTGTCTGTTTGTCTGTTTGTTTGGATCAAATCGTAAATTTAGCTTAAAAGTTTGAATGAGGACTTGTTCCCGATCAAAAAACTAGAAACGTTTGTTCTACGATTTTTTCGAAAAAAAGCTAGTTTAGCGGGAAATCGCTAAAAACCGTTAAAATTAAAACCCCTATAGCATCCAAACGATATGAGCTACAGACGTGATCTATGTATCGTTGGAAAGGTATTTTGAAGGGCTTTTAGGCAAACCTTCAAACTTTTTTTCTAAAGTGCATAGGTAAAAATCAACAGGTGAAATAAGATATTTTGTCCCAGATTTTGGCGGTTTTTGAGAAAACGCTGCCTACGATTTTTTTTAATTTGCAATATGTTTGAGCTTGTAAAATTTCGCGTTTTTTGATATATCATTCATAAATTTATGTTGATTGGTTTGGAAGATATAACCTATTAACTGAATATATACGTTCTACTTTGAATTGAAATAGGACAGCAGCAGCAAAGTGTCATAGCAGCCAGAGTTTGAGAGTGCTACTAGCTTTTGCGCTTGGCATGTGTGTTTTAAGGGAACCAGTGTTGGCAGACAGTTTGTTCTAGCTTGTACAAAAAATAAGCACAGTTGATAGAATGAAATTTCAAAATTTCTGATATCTTTTTCAAAAATTTCTGATATCTTATAAAAAAAACCTCTTTACGAGGTAAAAGTCAAGTGACGAAAACAGTTATATGCCCCAAAATTTCTGATATCCAATTTTGTGACGAATAATATTAAGTTTGACATATAAATTATTTTAAAAAAAATTTTTGCATTCGGCACTGCGCAAAACATTGAGTTTTATTTGGTATGAAGAATTGAGACATTTTGGCGCAATGTGCCGAGTGCCAAATTTTTTTTTAAAATAATTTTTATGTCAAACTTAATATTATTCGTCACAAAATTGGATATCAGAAATTTTGGGGCATATAACTGTTTTCGTCACTTGACTTTTACCTCGTAAAGAGGTTTTTTTTATAAGATTAGAACAATCACCGAGAAGGCTCGCTCTATGATAAGCAGTTCTAAGCTTGGTCAACATTTTTGGAGTGAAGCTGTTTTAACAGCAACATATTTGATTAACAGATCCCCAAGTAGAGCGTTGCAAAATATAAAGAAAACACCATTTGAAATGTGGCATAATAAAAAGCCAGTTTTAAAATATCTTAAGATATTTGGATCGACAGTATATATGCATAATAAAGTGCGAAAACGAAAATTTGATGAAAAGTCAATCAAAACTATACTTGTCGGATATGAGCCAAATGGCTATAAATTGTGGAATGTGGAATCGAGGAAATTTGTGACAGCTAGAGATGTTGTGGTGGATGAAATAAACATGCTAAAATCTAGGGTTGTACATGAAGAAGACTCTGTGTATCAACATGATATTGTTGATTCAAATAATGATTCTGTAAATACAGAGAATGAAGAGTCGGATTTTCCAGTGGTGGAAAATGATGAATCTGTTAATTCAAGATCAGATGTACAACTTACTGAAAATTCCACAAATCTAAAGAATGCCGATCCAGTCATTGAGATTGGTGATAAATCAGAAAATATAAGTGAAAAAGAAACCAGATGCAGTGAAAGAATTAAAGGTAAACCAAAATTATCATACAGATTTTTAGAAAAATGCCTTATGAGTACTCAAATGAGTTTAAATGATATTCCCAATACATTTGAAGAAATTAAATTTCGTGATGATAGACATTTCTGGGAAAAAGCAATACAAGATGAACTTAACTCTCATTTCCAAAACAATACTTGGAGCCTGGTGCAAAAGCCTGAAAATAAAAACATAGTAGATTGCAAGTGGGTGTTTAGTATAAAACAAGACGAATTTGGCAACTTAGTAAAGTACAAGGCAAGACTTGTAGCTCGAGGTTTCACTCAAGAATATATGACTGATTATGATGAGACGTTTGCACCAGTTGCACGAATTTCAAGTTTCAGGTTTCTCTTAGCATTTTCGAATCAATTTAACTTATTGGTCCATCACATGGACGTCAAAACTGCATTTTTGAATGGAACCCTTAAAGATGAAATTTACATGATGACCCCAAAAGGTTTAAACAGTGGGGATGAGAATAAAGTATGTAAACTTAATAAACTATTTATGGGCTTAAGCAAGCCGCAAGATGCTGGTTCGAAGTGTTTGAAAATGTGTTGAAAGAGGTTGGATTCGAAAATTTGGGAGTTGACCGTTGTACTTATATTTTGAATAAAGGAGATATTTCTAAAAATATATATATTTTACTATATGTGGACGACGTAGTAATTGCCACTAATAAATCTGATACCATGTCTTATATTAAATCTTATCTTCTAAATAAATTTCAAATGACTGACTTACTTGAAATTCGATATTTTATTGGTATAAAAGTTGATAGAAAAGACGGTCAGTTATGTCTCAGTCAATCAGCATACATTAATAATGTTTTGAGAAAGTTTAATATGGAAGATTGTAATGCACTTAGTACACCCCTCCCTAGCAAACTAAATTATGAGGCATTGCAATCTGAAGAATCGTATGATGCACCATGTAGGAGTTTGATTGGTTGTTTGATGTACATCATGTTATGTACACGTCCAGACTTAAGTACATCAATAAGTATCTTAAGTCGATATACGAATAACAACAACAAAGAATTATGGCAATGTCTTAAACGAGTGCTAAGGTACCAAAAAGGTACTGTTGACTTGAAGTTGACATTCAAGAGAAATATAAACTTTAATAGTGTTCTTATAGGATATGTTGATTCCGATTGGGCTGGGAATGAGACTGATAGAAGAAGTACTACAGGATACTTATTTAAATTGTTTGAAAGTTGCTTAATTTCATGGAATACCATGAAACAAAAATCCGTTGCCGCTTCATCCACCGAAGCAGAATACATGGCCTTATTTGAAGGTGTTCGGGAAGCTTAGCCACATCGACTTATTTGTCTACAATGGTCTGCGCCCAGAACATCTCAAGATAAGGACAGAATACCAGCTTTCTTCGGATCATTTGCCAATAGTAGTTACATATGACTCTGCTCCGGTTATCACGACTAAAATGAGTCGATTACTGCCCAGGGGAGCGAACTCAGATGTTTTTCGTCTGGAATTGGAGAAAACTTTGGATCTAAATCTAGAAATCTTGTTGCCAGAAGACATCGAAGATGCGCACGCAATCTTCTTGAACAAAACCCATTCAGCTGCCCTCTGCGCTGCTCCGGGCCATCAACTGCAAAGCTCTCAAAACAGTCTCCCTCGATCTATTGAGACGCTACTGCTAATCAAAAGGAGGCTTAGGAGACAGCATTTTCGCACCCGTGACCCAGTAGTTTACAGAGTTTACCAGAGAGTATCAAATAGGGTGAAAAAACTGCTGGTATTATACAAACAGATGCAAAATGATCGCCTACTGTCTAATGCTTCCACGGATTCAAGCCCTAAGCACTCACTTTGGACTCTGGCTAAAAAATATAAGCAGCAGGTGGTTCCGCAATTCCCGATCAGAAAGCCTGACGGATCTTGGGCCAGATCCCCAAAAGAAAGAGCTGAGGCTTTTGCTGAGGATTTAGAGGCCAGATTCCAGCCGTTTAACACCAGCTTCACTAGCTGTCAAAGAAGAGTTCAACTGACGCTTGAGAGTCCTGAGCAGTTATGTCCCCCAGTCGCACCGATTACAGTTGAAGAGGTTAATGGTCACATCAAACAACCAAAAGCCAGAAAAGCTCCAGGTGAGGATGGCCTGGACAATTTTACAATCAAGGCTATGCCTCTTAAAGCTGTGATGTTCCTCGTCCTACTTTTCAACTCAGTTCTGAGATTGGGACACGTCCCGAAACTCTGGAAGAAAGCAAGGATCTGCATGATACACAAGCCAGGCAAAAGCCCGTCTTCACTAGACTCATACAGACCAATCAGTTTATTGCCAACGATAGCCAAACTGTTTGAGCGATGTCTTCTGACGCGTCTACTTCAATTGGAAAGCATCAAGGAGAAAATTCCTCCCTTTCAGTTTGGCTTTCGAAAATCTCACGGAACACCTGAGCAGCTGAATAGGGTCGTAAATTTCATCCTTGAAGGTTTTGAGGAAAAGGAGTACGTGGTTGCGGCGTATCTGGACATAACACAGGCATTTGACAGAGTATGGCACAATGGACTTCTTGCCAAAATTAAACCACTTGTACCTCCGCAACTACTATGGATAGTTCGCAGCTACCTTGCAGACCGGACGTTCACTGTGGTATTAGATGGTGCAGAGTCCAGTGTGAGGACTATACAAGCCGGAGTACCACAGGGCAGTGTCTTAGGGCCCACCCTTTACACCCTCTTCACTCACGACATGCCCACTGGATCTACTATCCCCATTGATGACACGAACGATCTTCTCATCGCCACCTATGCAGACGACACGGCAATCATGTCCAGGAGTAGTCGCATCACGAAAGCCACTGAGGTCCTGCAACTGTACCTTCACAGCTTTGAAGCATGGGCAAAACGCTGGAACATTGGAATCAACACAAGCAAGTGTGCCAATGTGACATACGCTCTGCGCGTGAGCCTCTGCTCAGGCGTATTCTTGCAGGGCCAGAGGTTGGAGCATCTCAGCAGCTATAAATACCTGGGAGTACACTTGGACCATCACCTTACGTTTGCCAAGCATGTGTCCAGCATCATAGGGACTCTAAAAAACCGGATCAAGAGATTAAGATGGCTCCTATCAAGTAAATGGCTGTCTCTGGACAACAAGGTGAAGCTGTATAAGACGTGTATTGCTCCCTCTTGGCGATATGGCTTGCAAGTATACGGAATAACTGCTAAAACCCATCTGGGCAAAATCCGCATACTGCAAGCCAAAACCCTTCGTTTAATTAGCGCTGCTCCTTGGTACGTAAGGACTGCAAATATTGAAAACGATCTACGAGTGCCTAAAATTGGGGATGTCCTACAAAAACAGACCGCGCAGTATATCCAGCGCCTAGAAAACCACATAAACCCTCTCGCACGACGACTCTAAGCGTGCGCACCATAAGGGGGAGGCCTGTGAGAAGAAGACTGAAGCGACATCATCCAATAGACCTTGCCACTAGGCAACTTTGTTAGTTTATCAGCAGCACTACCTAGCCTTTTGCCTAGGTTGTATTAGAAGTTAGCATATAAGTTTAATTTAAGTTGTTGTAAATAATAACAGAATAATTAAATAAACAATAAGAAAAAAAAAAAAAAAAAAAAAAAAAAAAGTTCGGGAAGCACTATGGCTTAGGTCATTAATAAATGAAATTAAACTAGAATTAAATGGCCAAATAGATATTTTTGAAGACAACCAAGGTTGTATAAGTATTGCCAATAATCCCACCTGCCACAAGAGAACAAAGCACATAGACATTAAATATCATTTTAACAGAGAACAAATTGAAAAGAAACTTATTTGTGTCAAGTATATTTCCACAGATTTCCAATTGGCCGACATACTGACAAAGCCGTTACCAGCAGCAAGATTCGTCGCTTTGAGAAACCAACTGGGACTATCAACATAAATTGATTTTTTTTAATATCAACATTAATTAATTTTTTTAGATTAATCATTGAAACCATTGAAAACAACTGAATTTTATATGTTATATCAAACTTTAATTTTTATTTTAAGTGACTGAAAACTGAATTTTACTTTTTTTGAGATGTATAACAATTGAATTTTATATGTTATCTCAATCTTTAATTTTAATTTTTGATTATAATTTTACGTAACTGAAAACTGAATTTAATATTTTTAAGTTGTTTAATAATTAAATTAATGTTAAATATTAATCTTAATTGATCTGGTTGGGTTTTACTGGGTTTCCCCAATCCTCTGCAGCGAATGCTGGATCAAATTGTTAGCCCCAGAAATGAAGAAATGAATATATAATCGCTGATGCGTACACACCCGTCTGTTAGAAAAATTGTTTATCATTGTTAAAGTTTTTATGTCAATGTAACTTTTGAGGTGGCGTGTTGAAAATATGTGTTCACATATGTTAGCAAAAGTCACAATGCAACCCTGTTCGATAAACAACAAGAAGATCAAATACAACGGGACTTTCCGAAAACATTCGAACTTCTTTTGCTGCGTATGTTTGCATATACATACTCTCAACTCTGTCAGTTGCGTTTGGACGGCGTGTGCATTCAGTCGGTTGAATAAAAATATTAGAACGGAAATAACTAAGTGTTTCATTTATCAATTGGCTAGTCTGGAATAATACTTCATTGTATTATATTTAAACTCTATTTTCAATACAAAGGTAATGAGCAAAAATCAAAACAAACCCAAAAAGTAGGTTCGACTGTGCAGACTGGTATGGATCGCTACATTCAAATCAAGCGCAAGCTTAGCCCGCAAAGTGCGATTGCTGGTAATAAGTCAAAAATCAACCGTGGTGACGTGCTCAGCTCAAACAAATTTGCACTCTTGGAAGAAACCGAAAATAATCAACCAAATGAGCCTATGGAAGCGGACCCAAGGAAGTCCAAGCCTCCACCGATATCTTAAAGATGCAGGTAAAAATTACTACACATATCAGCTGAAAAGTAGTAAAGGACTTCAAGTAGCTTTAAAAGGAATTGAACCATCAGTAGCACCCGCCGAAATCATCATGGCTCTGAAAGAAATTAACTTTCATGCAAAGACCGCAACCCCTCTTCAAAATTGAGCTCGAGCCTGAGACCAAAGCCTTAAAGAAAAACGAAATTCACCCAATCTACAAACTACAGTTCCTGCTGCTCCGGAGGATCACTGTCGAAGAGCCGCACAAGCGTAGAAGCCCAGTGCAGTGTACCAATTGTCAGGAATACGGCCACACCAAGGCCTACTGCACTCTAAGGTCTGTCTGCGTCGTTTGTAGTGAAAGTGCCCAAAAAACAAGGAAGACATCTCAGTAAAAAAGTGCAGCAACTGTGGGGAAGAACACACTGCAAACTGGCGAGGATGTGTGGTTTACAAGGAGTTGAAAAGTCGCCTTAACAAACCAGTTGTCTCAGCTCGACCTCATACTACACCAAGCTTCTACACTGTCTCGCAACAGTCTAATTTTACCTCATCATCCTCATTCCCCAAAGGTATCACCCCTGTAATTTCCTTTGCAAGTGCTCTGAGATCGGGTACGAAATCTCCCGCTCCAAAGGAAAGTATCTCACATGCCAAATATACACCAATGCGAATAGCAACAACCAAGTGGCATCGAAGTGGCGATGCTATCGCTACAGCAAAGCATGAAGGACTTTATGACGTTCATGCAAACTACAATGCAAGAACTCATGCGGAATCAAAACATGTTGATCCAATTACTCTTATCGTCAAAATCCTAATGACTTCGCTACGGATATCTCTGTGGAACGCATATGGTGTTTCACAGCATAAACTTGAACTATTACAGTTCTTAAACGACAAAAATATTGATGTTATGCTTCTTTCAGAGACCCATCTTACAAATAAATACAACTTTCAAATACTAGGGTATTTGTTTCACGCAACAAACCATCCAGACGGCAAAGCTCATGGTGGCACCGGCATATTAATTCGATACAGCATTAAGCACCACTTTTTGCAGAGATTTGAAACGAATTACTTGCACATCTATAAACTTGCAATCCAGCATCGGTACACTAACTCTGGCTGCAGTTTATTGTCCACCTCGCTTTTCGATCTCGGAAAACCAATTTACGGGATTCTTCAATACTCTAGGGGAGCGATTTATAGCAGCCGGTGACTACAACGCTAAGCACACACACTGGGGATCTCGTCTGGTAAGCCCAAAGGGAAAACAGTTATACAGTGCAATCATCAGTCCAATCAACAAGCTCGATTTTGTATCTTCGGGTAAGCCTACATACTGGCCAGCAGATCCTAAAAAACTCCCAGATCTTATTGATTTCGCAGTCACCAGAAAGATCGCGCGAAACATGGTAACCGTCGAGTCACTACCAGACTTATCTTCTGATCATTCGCCTGTCTTGCTCAATCTTACGCATTACCCGAACACTGTCGAGCGCCCCTACATGACTACAAGCAATCAAACAAACTGGCTAACGTACAAGAAATATGTATGTTCACACATTGAACAAACTCCGATACTGACTACAAACGACGATATCGACAACTCGACAGATTCTCTTACGTCTGTATTAGTTGCAGCAGCAAAGGTCTCAGCCCCTCGAAACACATATGTAAAATTAAACCAAAATAGAACGAGCCGAGAAATCGAACAGTTGGTTCTGGAAAAACGACGACTACGACGTGATTGGCAGTCTAACCGATCACCAGCTGCAAAACACAAACTGAAAGTAGCTACACGCAGGCTCACCAAGGCACTTAAATTCGAGAAAGAAAACGCGCAGCGCCAGTACATCGAAAAACTTTCTCCCACTAGCACAAAACATCCACTGTAGAGAGCTAACCGAAATCTAAGCGCTCCAATCGAAACAACTATGCCATTAAGGAGCGACGACGAAAGAGCAAGCGCATTTTCCTCTCACCTTAATCAGGTCTTTCAACCAAACCCTGCCACAAACTCATGTGTGCTCCCATCTTCATCGCGTGACAACATATCAAAACCAATAGATCCCATAGAATTTCGGCCAAGCGAAATTACAAAAGTCATAACGCCAAGGATGATCATCGAACTCCCTAGATGTGCTATATTACTCATTTGTCGGCTCTTCAACGCAATCGCAAGACTTGGGTATTTCCCCCAAAAATGGAAAAAGTCGATCATAGTGATGATACCCAAGCCGGGAAAAGACAAAACACAGACATCATCATACAGACCAATAAGCCCATTAACCTGTCTCTCGAAGCTGTTTGAAAAGGTCCTCTTGCTGCGCATCAACCCACATCTCAAAATAAACAACACTGTGCCATCGCACCAATTTGGTTTCCAAGAAAAACATGGAACGATCGAGCAAGTCAATCGCTTAACATCAGAAATTCGCACTGCTTTCGAGCATCGGAAATATTGCACGGCACAATTTCTTGACGTGGCTCAAGCATTTGTCCGAGTATGGTTAGACGGACTTATGTTTAAAATAACAAAACTGCTACCTCAAAACACGCACAAAAAAAAAAAAAAAGTCCCCATGACTGAGGCTTACCCGGGGATAGTCCACAGGTAACACGGCCACTTTAACCTTTTTCGCGCCAGACTCATAGGTCTCGCGAGGTGCAGTGGGCGCTGAGGAGGTGGACATCCTGGCTGCTGCGCTGTTGCGGATGTGCTAGGGCGCCCATCTAGAGCTTCCTGCTGTCCCGCTACTAAGGCATCCTCTTGTACTGCCTTGACAGGTGTGGCCACTTCAGGTTTTTGAGTGGCAGCTGGTCCCGCCGCGCGCACCCTTTTAGGGGTGCCGGTTGGCGGTGTCAGCGCGCTGCTCGACCTTTTGTGAGCCGGTGCCCTTTCTAGGACTGCCGCATGCCTTGGCTCTTTCGCCTTAGCCAGTGCAGCCACCTGTGACATTCCCTGCTGGAGGTACCGGATGTACCACCTGATTTTCGACCCACACAGTTCGCACCTGTGGGGATCATCAAGTCCTCCCGGTTCTCCAGGACGTGGCAGGGCATCGTTCTTCTTTGACGGCGGGCGTTGTTGTTCCCGGCGCCTGTCGGCGGCCATCTCGGGACGCATCGGTAGGGTTGGTCCTACCGCGCTCCTTTGCGTTGAATGCCGCGATGTCTGCAGACTTGTCTGCTTGTTCTGTGCCTGTGGCACTCTCCTATTGGCAGCCAGAGTCTGGCGACGTGGAGGTTGGTCTACCACGTTAGAGGGCCGCTCCCTATCGAGGTGGCCCACGAGGTGGTCCCATGAGTAGCGCGACAAATATGGTGTCCATCCGAGCAGAGGTCCGCATGCCCGGATAAGGATGGTTAGAACAGGCGGTCGCCACTTGCCTGAGCCCACCGTTAGCGACTGAGCTAGTTTTAACCCGGGCGCTCAGCCAGTCTGACTCTCGGCACGGTACTAGTTACACTCTTAGTCCGGCCCGGGATGAGATGTGGGGGAGAGGATTGGGTAGGTAATTTGGAGAAAAGGGGTGTGTGAGGCTATGCTTTGAAGGCGGCAACACAAACGCCTTGTCAGTACGATGTTTTGCATCGTACCCGCTGTTTTTCCGGGACTGCTTATTACGAGGTAGACTCGCTATTCTCAGCTAACCTCCCCAAGGGGTTCGCTATCCACAACCCGCGACCGGCCTGGTGGCCTGAGCTGAGCCCCCTCCGAACCATCCCACAAGTTCTTCGGAACAGGATTGAAGTTAATTCCTATAAGAATTCTGGGGGCAACCGTACTATTGCCGTCCTTGCACAGGTTGCCATAGATACCGAACAGTGTACTTTATATAAGGTAATTGGTTTAATAGTTTGCTACTCACACATAAGCAACCCAATTAGTTCTTACGGATGAAACGAACGGGTATGTTATACGATAATGAAAATCAAAAGAATGAGGACAACATTGACGAAATTGTTCACATCTAATTAATAACAGAGCTGCTGCTGCTCAAATTACTTTTCCCCTCTCAGGAGAAAATACAGGAGTTAATGATATGAGAAACTAGTCTTTTTCATGGCTTTTTTAAAATAATTTTCAGCTTTTTTGCATCGCTCCTCCCGTCAAAAACAGCTTTTTTTAAACAAAAGTTGGCAACACTGCGTCGGCTCGTCTCTGTGTGAGCAAAAATTTTACCATTTCTGAAAGTTCCGAAAGCGAGATTTGAATAATCAAATTTAAAGAGGAAAAAAGTTTTGAAAGTTGACTTTTTTAAAATTCGAATATTTCAATGGTTACTTATTGGGTTAAGGAAAGTTATGCATTATTCATACGGAATTCAGATGACCTTTCCAAATATGTTTTTTAAGTTTTAAGACTTGACTTACATTAGCAGCTATAGTAAAAGAAAGAGTGTACTTATTACTTTGGCCAGTAGTGTATTACGCAAACAAAAATGAGATTCAAGTACATTCATATTAAATATGAATAGTTTTTTTTTAGATTGTTGTTTTTAGTTCCAATATTTGGATTTAACTGATTTTAAAAATACTCGTTGCTTTATATGAATATCCGTCATCCGGCTGCGGGAGTCACAAACGACGCATTTTATAGCGGACGCAAGTCGCTCTGAGGGCACTGAACTCCCAGGTGTAATTAGATACCTGAGGGCGAGTGTAGACAGTCCCGGCATGGCCGCCTTATGCGAATTTCAGAATATTATGGGATTACTTTCCCATGATGATTGCGGCAAGCTAAGGTGCAACTTAAGCTCACTGTGATCCGAATTATGCATTGACAGGCCTTTTAAAATTGACCTATTATGGGCTTCCATGAAGTCAATACATCTGTCATCTGCATTTTCATCATTTGCACTTTCATCATCTGAAATCTGAAGAAATTAAAATGAAATAAATTTGGGAGAAATCAAAATATTACAATATCTTATAACATACCTCTTTACGAGGTAAAATTCTAGTGACGAAAACATTTCCATGCACCAAAATTTCTGATATCTAATTTTGTGACGAATAAAATAAAGTTTTACATATAAAATGTTACAAAAAAAAATGTTGCCACTCGGCACATTGCGTTTATTCTTCATAAATTATAAAAATTTAATTTTTCCGCTGTGCCGAATGACAACATTTTTTTTTGTAACATTTTATATGTAAAACTTAAAACTCTCCAACTTTTTTTTTTTTTTTTTCTCTAATTGTTTGCAAAGCGACTCTTTAGTAAGACTCCCCTCGTCAGATTCCACTTTTGCCATCTGTGTACTTTTTATAATTAGTGCAATTAACCGGATCACCATACTGACAGTGACATAATTTTCTCCGCTTATTTTCTCAGTTGCATCTTTAAATGGTTTCAAAAGGCTACAAAAATCACGGCAAACGATTATCTCTCTAGCCGAGAGAATTTCTGGTGTTCCTTTAGAATATTCCCCTCTGTTTATAAGAATGATTGCCACTTTGTTCGCAAGACCTAAGAAGGACTGCAGCATATCAAGGCACGAATTCCATCGCGCGTCAACGCTTTGCTGCAAGGTCTTAATACAACCTTCCGCAATTCCCTCATCGGCCTGCGTTTTTCGCAACTTGTCCATTAATGCAGGGCTGTGCTTGAAATGCATCACAATTCTTTTGACTTTGTCCAAAATGTTGGAAAATGACGAAATCTCTTTCAGTACATCATCTACCAACAAGTGGATTGTATGCGCAAAGCAAGGCACATGTTTTCCTTTTCCGAGAAAATATCTTGAGGCGGCTTTCATATTATTTGCATTGTCTGTGGTTAGAGTTGTCCACTTAGACCGATCAATGTTGAAATCGTCGCAAGCGTAATCGGGCAGAATTTATTAGTGCCTATTGGTGCCATAATAAATTTAGACGATAATTTTGTACAAATAAATGGAAATAAAATACGTTTCCTAAATTCACTTCTTTTTAATATTAATGACATTCATTCAATCGAAACATTAGATTCAAATGTTTTGTCTAAATTAGAAAGAGAAGAAATGAACGAGTTGGAAAAAGAAATGTTACGAGAAATAGTAAATAAAAATAGCGATCTGTTTTTTTTTGAAAGCCAACAGCTTAGTCATACTCATGAAGTACAGCTCGAAATTGTTACAACATTAGAAAAGCCAGTATATTCAAAAATATACAGATATCCCCAAGTACACGAGGAAGAAATAAACAGTCAAATAAAAGAGATGCTAAATCAAGGGATAATAAAGGAAAGCTGTTCTCCATATAATTCACCACTTTGGATTGTTAAGAAAAAATCCGATGCCTCGGGTGTAAAGAAATGGAGAATAGTTATCGATTATAGGGCGCTAAATGAAATAACTATATCCGATAAATTTCCTATTCCAAACACTGATAGTATATCAGGAAAACTTGGACAAGCAACTTATTTTACAACACTAGATCTTGCCAAAGGCTTTCATCAGATTCTTATCAGAGAATGCGATAGAAAGAAGACGGCATTTTCCACACCATTAGGCCATTATGAATTCATAAGAATGCCATTTGGTCTAAAAAACGGCCCTGCCACTTTCCAAAGATTGATGAATTCTGTCTTAAGGGATTACATCAATAAAATTTGCGTGGTGTACTTAGATGATATCCTCATTTTCAGCTCGTCTTTGCAAGAGCATAAGGATAACATTGAAAAAGTACTACAAAGGCTTAGGGATCATTGCTTACAGATACAAATAGATAAATGCAAATTCTTTGCTAAAACAACAGAATATTTGGGTCACGTTCTCACTACAGATGGCTTTAAGCCAAATCCTGATAAAATCGAAGCGATTCAGAAATTAAAATTACCGGAATCTCAAAAACAAATAAAATCATTTCTTGGAGCAACTGGTTATTATAGGAAATTTATTAAAGACTACGCTAAAATAGCTTTCGGGATGACAAAATATTTAAAAAAAAGGTGCTAAAATTAACACAGGAGACTCACAATTCATATCCGCATTCCATACACTGAAGCGTCTTCTTGTAAATGATCCAAATTTAAAATACCCAAATTTTAATAAAAAGTTCAAAGTAACTACAGATGCAAGTAATTTTGCAATAGGGGCAGTACTTATGCAGGATGAGCACCCCATTTGCTATGCTAGTCGAACCTTAAATGAACACGAAAAGAAATACTGTACTACGGAAAAAGAACTATTGGCTATCGTATGGGCAGTTAACTACTTTAGGCCATATGTATATGGTAGGCAATTTGATCTTCTTACGGATCATTTACCTTTAAAATGGTTGCATACATAGCATAAAGGGACGGACATTAATCCACGTCTCCAAAGGTGGCTTCTCAAACTGGGTGAATACGATATAAATTTACAGTACATAAAAGGAAAAGAAAATACTTTAGCCGATTTTTTAAGCGGGTTGAATGTGGATTCTGGGGAAATTTGTCTAGTAAATCATGCTTCCGAAGAAGACAATGATAAACTTAGTACAACAGCAACAATTCATTCTCAAGTAGAAGAATTAAATGATCACTTTCCCATACTAGAATCAGTTGTTAACCGCTTTCGAACACAAATTATTTTATGCGAACATAAAGTTAAGGAAAGCGAGAAAATAGGCGGTAGCTTGAAAGTCTACATAAGTCAGGATGATATTGATAGTGGATATATAGTTGATATCTTTAGGAAATACTTAAAGGAAAATTGTAAGACGGGTATTTATTCTGATTAATCAGAAACCGAATACAATAAAGTTCAACTAAAACTTATTGAGATTTTCGGAAAAAGCATAAAGTTTATCAAATGTATGCATCATGCTAAAGACATGATCAATGAAGAAGAAGCATATCGTTATATTGCAAAATATCACAAAAACGAAACTGGACATGCAGGAATTAATGAAAATTACCATGGTTTAAAATACCTTATTTTTATAAAAAACCTGAAGACACTTATTCACAAATATATCAACAATTGTGATGTGTGCAATCGAGTTAAATACGATAGAAAACCTTTGAAGCCCAAGTTCCATCTTACAGAAACCCCTAGTGACATAAATCAAATTGTTCACATAGACACATTTATATTTTTAAAAAACACTTTCTTAACAATAATAGATAAGTTCTCAAAATTCGCCATAGCTTTACCATTAGAAAATAGAAATAGCATAACCCTCGTAGAAAAATTGAGCCAATTTTTTTCAATAAAAGGCCCCCCACGGAAAATAATAGCAGATAATGAGTTTAATTGTGTTAAGGTCAAAGAATTCCTTAGAACAGAAAATGTTGAGGTACATTTTACTAAGCCTAATAGTCATACGGGTAACTCAGATATAGAACGTTTTCATAATACATTGTGTGAAAGACTAAGAGTAGCTGAACTTGAGAGCAAATCATTATCAATGCAGGAAAAAATGTTCAAATGCGTAGAATATTATAATAAATCTTTTCACTCAGCAATAAACGAAAAACCAATAGATATAGATAATAGAAAAGTAAAGTTAGAAATTATTCAGGATCGCCTGAATAGCATAAAACTGAAAAATATTGCCAAAAGAAACGAAAATAGAGAGAATGTCCCTATAGAACACGATGAAGGCTACGTGAAAAATTATGTAGCAGTACGCCATAAAAACGCTCCTAAATATAGAAAGTTAAAATTAGAAAATATTCACAAATCTAATATTAAAAGAAGAAATAAATTTGCAGAACAATTGGACGTTACTACTTTTGATGACAACAATCTTACTACAGGGAACAACGGCAACTCTAACAATTCAACCAATACTTGAAAGAAACGGTTACGTAGATATAAGTACGCAATCTGTGGATATTGTAACAACATCAAATTTTATTATTCATTCAATAGATCCTAGAGAAATCCTATATTTAATTAATAATATGACTTATAATGCTAATATTCTTAGTAAAACGCAACGTGAATTGATTAGTAATGAACTGATAATACTTAAAACAAAAATAAGAACATTAATTCCCAAGTCTTCCAAAAGATCGAAAAGAGGGTTAATCAATGAAATGGGTACAGTATATAAATATTTGTTTGGGACAATGGACGATAATGATAGGAAAGATATTGAGGACCATTTAAAGATAATTGATGGCAACGTTCATAATACTATCACAACATTAAACCAGCAAGTTAAAGTAAACGACTATTTTTCGAAGACATTCTTGTATTTAAAAACAACAATAGAACAAGATAGGCATTTAATACTAGCATACCAAAACGCAAGTGATAAAGCAATAAAAACAGAAATATCCAATAGCATGTTTAATGAACAGATTTTAAGATTACAGATTTTAAAGGAAAAAATAGATCATATTCAAGATAGCATTGTATCTGCAAGAAATGGATTATTGCATCCAGGAATATTAACCAACGAAGAAGTTGATACTTATGATATAGATCTTAATAAACTAAAACATCTTAAAATGTGTGCCATTGAGTATGCAGAAAGATTACTATTATTAATAATAAAAATACCAAAAGACTTCACGAAAGTACAGCTTAGAGTTATACAACCAATTTCTGATGGGCAGATGAGAGAAATAGACTTCGCCCCAGAAACAGTTTTTAAGTATCAAAATAAAATGTATACATACGAAAATGAAAAAACTTTAAATGAACTTAGAATTTCCAACCATTGTATTTTTACGAAATCTTGTTCATTAGTTACTAATGAAATGACGGAAATTATAGAAATTGACGATCAAACACTGTTACTAAAAATTTTTTAAAATATTAAGTTATCTCAAAATTGCGATAAGAGAGAAATTGTATTAAACGGTAACTATCTTATACATTATCAAAATTGTACTTTAAAATTATTTCAACAATCATTTTCAAACGTAAAATATATTTTTCAACAAAGATTTTATTACCCTGTAAACGAACATGTCAACTTCGATCATAAAATTTCATTTAACGATATTAAACTACAACATATTGATAATATTAAGGAAATAGAGGAACTTAAATATCACAAAAATGTAAATCAAACAATTTCCTCAACAGTTATAATTATTACACTTATTGTTATAGCTTTAGTTATATATCTTTGGAGAAAACAAAAGAATATGAATATTCAAATTTTAAACAAAACCCAGGAGTATTTTGTATCTCAGCGGGGAGGAGTTACGTCCCAACCAACGACTACCGATAAGGATATAGATAATAACAAAGAGCCACATAACCAAGACGGTATAAGCGTAGTTTGGTGATAAACTCTAACCTAACCAAATAGAAACTCCGATAAGATAATTAAAGTACATTTGTAAAACTGACCTAAACAAATAAGATAACCTTTAAACAGATACGAACTCGAATACCTCTACAAACATTTAAGATAAGTAAATCCGATACTCTGACCTATTCAAACAAGATAAATGTAATGTCTGAACATATGTAAACTCTATGGATAAGAATATCGATAAGACTCATTTGTAAGGTTATAAAAACCCAAATTCCTCTAAATAAATTAGTTATTACACTCTTGACACTCTTAAGAGACGGTCGTGTTTTAATTCAAACGTAATTCGCGCAATAAGTGACCATCGGAAAGCTGTCGCGAGACGCTGACGTTGCGATCAGCCGGCCAGTGCAACGGACTCTTGGAAGCAGCGAAATCGGATACCCTGCATGCGCGCTGGTAGTGACCGGCAACAGACGGGCACAAGGCGCTGACGAGGCATTCTGCTGAGAACGCAGCCAGCACATCGAGGCTTCGTGGGATTACTTTAAGCTAGATATAATTCAGCTCTTAACTCATTACGCTCAAGTTAACACTTAGAGTAATCTGACGGCCCTCACGGGTGTCAGTAAAAATTAAATAAAACATATAAAATAATCAAACGGCCCTCACGGGTGTTTATTAACCAACCAAATTAAAATAAAGAATTATAAAAAGAAAATATTAAAACAGAGACTATTTAACTGGCGCCCAACGCAATTAAGTACTCGCGTGAAAAAAATCTAAAAAAGATTTTTTGTGACTAAAATCGTAAAGCACGCGTCGCGTGATACAAAACAAATTACATATGTGATGTGAAAAATATCGAACAACCTTTTTGAACAACTGAACAAAAAGTGATGAAAAAATACTTAAAATATCTTGTAATGTGAAACAAGTGAACGTGAAAAAATATTAAACAAAAAGACATAAATATATGTGTAACGAATAAACAGAAGATCTGTATAAAAAAAAACACACTTAAATACTATCTGGTACATGATACAACTCAAAAAAAAATTTTTTTTTTCGTGCGTCAAAACAACGAGAAAAGAAGAGAAACACAATTATCAACATTAAACGACTACATCGAGGTAGCCACATTATCGCAACACCTCAGCGACCGTGCCATCGGGTTTAAGAATTAGGCTCATAAATTTAAAAGAACAAACATGTAAGTGAGATGTTCATTATTCGAATCAAAAAAATTTTTAAATAAAAAACAATTTTTGAAGAAAATTTTTGTGTCAATACTCTACAATATTCGAGTTATTCAGGCTAAGCTGGTTTGAGGAAAAATTAAAAAAAAAAAATAAAAATAAACTGCTATTATTATTCTGGCTTACGTCAGAGTATAGGACTTGACCATTTTATTTTCTCCTCTCCCATGAGCAGCGACGAGGATCTTATTGAAAGCTACAAGGAAACTTTAGCGGATAAAAAAATTACGAATACAAAAAGTCCAGACAGTTACAGGAAAAGAACAATTTCGCTAGGTTCTCGTTTAACACTACCACTAGAGAGAGTCAGTATGTCAGTCACGCCTGAAATGATTTCCAGCATGGAGGCCGCTATTAATGCGGCCCTAAAAAAGCAAAAGGCAGAATTTCGAGCACAAATAGATGCCCTAAGAAACGAAATGGTAGAACACACGGTAGCTTACGCAGAGCCAGAATATCAGAGAGCGTTCATTAATAGGGAAATCAAATGTGACGAGCCCCTAGACGCAGTAAAAACGGTGCCGGAATTTTACGGCACACAAGCAAATTACGTCTCTTGGCGACAGGCTGCAATGGAAGCGTATGAGCTGTTCGAGCCATACGTTGGAAGTAGCAGACACTTTCAGGCGGTCCTAATCATTAGGAACAAGATAAAGAAACGCGGACGCGCAACTCGCGTCACACAATACGGTATTGAATTTCAGGGCTATAATAGATCGGCTCTACGATTCTTACGCCGACAAGACTCCTATACAGGTACTGTCACAGGAGCTCAATTTCTTGAGGCAGGGAGAACTTTCCCTCACTCAATACTATAACAACATCCAACAGAAGCTCACGCTTTTGACAAACAAAACACTCATGACTCAAGATACGGCTTCTGCCACTATCTTAAACAAAAAATTCAGACTTCTATAGACCCCACGCAGGTCAAGTTTGTTTCAAATTTTTGCCACGCCTTTTTCCGCCTCTGTAAATCGCAAAAAACCACCACACGCACAGTTTTCAAGATATTATAATTTTTTTACTAATTATCGTTAACTACTATTATTACCTATCATCCTACTAAATCGTAACAAGAGCGGACAAACAGAAAGGTGGTAATGGCTAATTAAAGTTTTTAAAAAATGTAAGTGGCTAAAAGCACGCAATAAAAAATATTAAAAAATTCATTAAAATAAGTAACGGGTATCCTAGAGTCGGGCGCTCGACTATACCCTTTCCCACTTGTTCATAATATATTTTTTTCATATACCCTACTGGCCAAATTAATAAGTACACTCTTTCTTTTACTATAACAGCTATTATAAGCCAAGTCTTAAGATTTAAAAAATATATTTGGAAAGGTCATTTAAATTCCGTTTGAATGACGCATGACTTTCCTTAACCCCATAAGTACCCATTGAAATATTCGAATTTTAAAAAAAGTCAACTTTCAAAACTTTTTTCCTCGATTTTTTCCAAAAAATTTTTTTTATAAAATCGAGGAAAAAAGTTTTGAAAGTTGACTTTTTTAAAATTCGAATATTTCAATGGTTACTTATTGGGTTAAGGAAAGTTATGCATTATTCATACGGAATTCAGATGACCTTTCCAAATATGTTTTTAAAGTTTTAAGACTTGACTTACATTAGCAGTTATAGTAAAAGAAAGAGTGTACTTATTACTTTGGCCAGTAGTGTATTACGCAAACAAAAATGAGATTCAAGTACATTCATATTAAATATGAATAGTTTTTTTTTTAGATTGTTGTTTTTAGTTCCAATATTTGGATTTAACTGATTTTAAAAATACTCGTTGCTTTATATGAATATCCGTCATCCGGCTGCGGGAGTCACAAACGACGCATTTTATAGCGGACGCAAGTCGCTCTGAGGGCACTGAACTCCCAGGTGTAATTAGATACCTGAGGGCGAGTGTAGACAGTCCCGGCATGGCCGCCTTATGCGAATTCCAGAATATTATGGGATTACTTTCCCATGATGATTGCGGCAAGCTAAGGTACAACTTAAGCTCACTGTGATCCGAATTATGCATTGACAGGAATTTTAAAATTGACCTATTATGGGCTTCCATGAAGTCAATACATCTGTCATCTGCATTTTCATCATTTGCACTTTCATCATCTGAAATCTGAAGAAATTAAAATGAAATAAATTTGGGAAGAATCAAAATATTACAATATCTTATAACAAACCTCTTTACGAGGTAAAATTCTAGTGACGAAAACATTTCCATGCACCAAAATTTCTGATATCTAATTTTGTGACGAATAAAATAAAGTTTTACATATAAAATGTTACAAAAAAAAATGTTGCCACTCGGCACATTGCGTTTATTCTTCATAAATTATAAAAATTTAATTTTTCCGCTGTGCCGAATGACAACATTTTTTTTGTAACATTTTATATGTAAAACTTAAAACTCTCCAACTTTTAGTTGTTATTAAAGTTAATACATATTTACAAACTCTAAAATTTGACATACCGGATTTTCCTGACTAAATGTAGCCAATTCTTTTAATATATCATTAGTCGCCTCTTGTACCCCGATTGGCGAGATGTACATCTTTTTGAATCTGGGATCAAGAAATGACGATTTCACTAACATTTTATTGGATTCCAGTGGTTTCATTCTTTTCTCTAATTGTTTGCAAAGCGACTCTTTAGTAAGACTCCCCTCGTCAGATTCCACTTTTGCCATCTGTGTACTTTTTATAATTAGTGCAATTAACTGGATCACCATACTGACAGTGACATAATTTTCTCCGCTTATTTTCTCAGTTGCATCTTTAAATGGTTTCAAAAGGCTACAAAAATCACGGCAAACGATTATCTCTCTAGCCGAGAGAATTTCTGGTGTTCCTTTAGAATATTCCCCTCTGTTTATAAGAATGATTGCCACTTTGTTCGCAAGACCTAAGAAGGACTGCAGCATATCAAGGCACGAATTCCATCGCGCGTCAACGCTTTGCTGCAAGGTCTTAATACAACCTTCCGCAATTCCCTCATCGGCCTGCGTTTTTCGCAACTTGTCCATTAATGCAGGGCTGTGCTTGAAATGCATCACAATTCTTTTGACTTTGTCCAAAATGTTGGAAAATGACGAAATCTCTTTCAGTACATCATCTACCAACAAGTGGATTGTATGCGCAAAGCAAGGCACATGTTTTCCTTTTCCGAGAAAATATCTTGAGGCGGCTTTCATATTATTTGCATTGTCTGTGGTTAGAGTTGTCCACTTAGACCGATCAATTTTGAAATCGTCGCAAGCGTTCTCCAATAACAAACTTATATACTCGCTGGTATGCGACTAAATTAAATGCGAGAAATGTAGAATTTTTCTAAAATTTGGCTATAAAAATAACAATTAGGTGACAAATAACCAAAATTCACGGAACACAAGACAAACACGATTAACGATCACGATTCAACAAAACACAGCTAAAGTACATATGTACAGGGGTGGTCAAAAGTATTTACACAACACTTAAAGTAAAATATACTCGTAATTTGAACTTACTTCATTAAAAGTCTGGTATCAATGGAAAGGTCTTTTGAATTCCTTTCAAATGGTACACAAATTTCCTTAACCCATTAAGTACCCATTGATTATTTTAAGTTTTTGTACTTTTTTCCTGGGTCTCAAACAAAAAATGTTCTCATTTTCGTGCAAAAAGTGCCTTTTTCGCTAAAATTAAATCACCTATAGCATCCAAACTATAGCAGCTACAGATGATTTGTATATCGTTGAAAAAGCATTTTGAAGGGCTTTAAGGCATAGCTGTAAAAGGCATAGCTGTCAAAGGTACAGGTGAAATAAGGTTTTTTTTCATACATTTTGGCGATTTAAGAAAAATTGCGGATTCACATCACTTTGAAATATGTTATATGTTGTGGACAATTTAATTCCTCCTTTTTTGACATATAACACATATCTGTCAAAATTCGTTTGGGCACAAGTGGTATTACCTGTTAACTGAATATGCCTTTTACCTTTACACTTCTGCATGCACATATGCAGTATGTAAGTTAACACGGGCAACGTAGCTGCAACCAACGGCAGCCCAAGACCGGACGTGGAATCTGCGTCGGTCAGCAAATACTTGCAGTTGAACGGCCGAAAGTACCCGTTGGTTACACGCGCGCAATAAGTGACCATCGGAAAGCTGTCGCGAGACGCTGACGTTGTGATCAGCCGGCCAGTGCAACGGACTCTTGGAAGCAGCGAAATCGGATACCCTGCATGCGCGCTGGTAGTGACCGGCAACAGACGGGCACAAGGCGCTGACGAGGCATTCTGCTGAGAACGCAGCCAGCACATCGAGGCTTCGTGGGATTACTTTAAGCTAGATATAATTCAGCTCTTAACTCATTACGCTCAAGTTAACACTTAGAGTAATCTGACGGCCCTCACGGGTGTCAGTAAATAATAAATAAAACATATAAAATAATCAAACGGCCCTCACGGGTGTTTATTAACCAACCAAATTAAAATAAAGAATTATAAAAAGAAAATATTAAAACAGAGACTATTTAACTGGCGCCCAAAGCAATTAAGTACTCGCGTGAAAAAAATCTAAAAAAGATTTTTTGTGACTAAAATCGTAAAGCACGCGTCGCGTGATACAAAACAAATTACATATGTGATGTGAAAAATATCGAACAACCTTTTTGAACAACTGAACAAAAAGTGATGAAAAAATACTTAAAATATCTTGTAATGTGAAACAAGTGAACGTGAAAAAATATTAAACAAAAAGACATAAATATATGTGTAACGAATAAACAGAAGATCTGTATAAAAAAAACACACTTAAATGCTATCTGGTACATGATACAACTCAAAAAAAAAATTTTTTTTTCGTGCGTCAAAACAACGAGAAAAGAAGAGAAACACAATTATCAACATTAAACGACTACATCGAGGGAGCCACATTATCGCAACACCTCAGCGACCGTGCCATCGGGTTTAAGAATTAAGCTCATAAATTTAAAAGAACAAACATGTAAGTGAGATGTTCATTATTCGAATCAAAAAAATGTTTAAATAAAAAACAATTTTTGAAGAAAATTTTTGTGTCAATACTCTACAATATTCGAGTTATTCAGGCCAAGCTGGTTTGAGGAAAAATTAAAAAAAAAAAAAAAAATAAACTGCTATTATTATTCTGGCTTACGTCAGAGTATAGGACTTGACCATTTTATTTTCTCCTCTCCCATGACCAGCGACGAGGATCTTATTGAAAGCTACAAGGAAACTTTAGCGGATAAAAAAATTACGAATACAAAAAGTCCAGACAGTTACAGGAAAAGAACAATTTCGCTAGGTTCTCGTTTAACACTACCACTAGAGAGAGTCAGTATGTCAGTCACCCCTGAAATGATTTCCAGCATGGAGGCCGCTATTAATGCGGCCCTAAAAAAGCAAAAGGCAGAATTTCGAGCACAAATAGATGCCCTAAGAAACGAAATGGTAGAACACACGGTAGCTTACGCAGAGCCAGAATATCAGAGAGCGTTCATTAATAGGGAAATCAAATGTGACGAGCCCCTAGACGCAGTAAAAACGGTGCCGGAATTTTACGGCACACAAGCAAATTACGTCTCTTGGCGACAGGCTGCAATGGCAGCGTATGAGCTGTTCGAGCCATACGTTGGAAGTAGCAGACACTTTCAGGCGGTCCTAATCATTAGGAACAAGATAAAGAAGGACGCTGACGCGCAACTCGCGTCACACAATACGGTATTGAATTTCAGGGCTATAATAAATCGGCTCGACGATTCTTACGCCGACAAGACTCCTATACAGGTGCTGTCACAGGAGCTCAATTTCTTGAGGCAGGGAGAACTTTCCCTCACTCAATACTATAACAACATCCAACAGAAGCTCACGCTTTTGACAAACAAAACACTCATGACTCAAGATACGGCTTCTGCCACTATCTTAAACAAAAAATTCAGACTTCTATAGACCCCACGCAGATCAAGTTTGTTTCAAATTTTTGCCACGCCTTTTTCCGTCTCTGTAAATCGCAAAAAACCACCACACGCACAGTTTTCCAGATATTATAATTTTTTTTACTAATTATCGTTAACTACTATTATTACCTATCATCCTACTAAATCGTAACAAGAGCGGACAAACAGAAAGGTGGTAACGGCTAATTAAAGTTTTTAAAAATTGTAAGTGCCTAAAAGCATGCAATAAAAATATTAAAAAATTCATTAAAAAAGGTAACGGGTATCCTAGAGTCGGGCGCTCGACTATAGCCTTTCCCACTTGTTCATAATATATTTTTTTCATATACCCTACTGGCCAAATTAATAAGTACACTCTTTCTTTTACTATAACAGCTATTATAAGCCAAGTCTTAAAATTTAAAAAATATATTTGGAAAGGTCATTTAAATTCCGTTTGAATGACGCATGACTTTCCTTAACCCCATAAGTACCCATTGAAATATTCGAATTTTAAAAAAAGTCAACTTTCAAAACTTTTTTCCTCGATTTTTTCCAAAAAATTTTGGGATGCAAAAACATTCTTCAAACAATTTTAGGTGTGACTGCAAAATGCAAAATGTTCAAAAATCTTATCGCTTATATTTTTTATAATTTTTTGAAAATTGCTTAAAAGACACTTATTGTATGAAAATCACGAATAATTGCCTTTAAGCAATTTTCAAAAAAATTTTAAAAAATATAAGCGATAAGATTTTTGAAAATTTTGTTTGACAGTCACTCCTAGAATTGTTTGAAGAATGTTTTTGCGTCCCAACATTTTTTTTATAAAATCGAGGAAAAAAGTTTTGAAAGTTGACTTTTTTAAAATTCGAATATTTCAATGGTTACTTTTTGGGTTAAGGAAAGTTATGCATTATTCATACGGAATTCAGATGACCTTTCCAAATATGTTTTTTAAGTTTTAAGACTTGACTTACATTAGCAGTTATAGTAAAAGAAAGAGTGTACTTATTACTTTGGCCAGTAGTGTATTACGCAAACAAAAATGAGATTCAAGTACATTCATATTAAATATGAATAGTTTTTTTTTTAGATTGTTGTTTTTAGTTCCAATATTTGGATTTAACTGATTTTAAAAATACTCGTTGCTTTATATGAATATCCGTCATCCGGCTGCGGGAGTCACAAACGACGCATTCTATAGCGGACGCAAGTCGCTCTGAGGGCACTGAACTCCCAGGTGTAATTAGATACCTGAGGGCGAGTGTAGACAGTCCCGGCATGGCCGCCTTATGCGAATTCCAGAATATTATGGGATTACTTTCCCATGATGATTGCGGCAAGCTAAGGTACAACTTAAGCTCACTGTGATCCGAATTATGCATTGACAGGCCTTTTAAAATTGACCTATTATGGGCTTCCATGAAGTCAATACATCTGTCATCTGCATTTTCATCATTTGCACTTTCATCATCTGAAATCTGAAGAAATTAAAATGAAATAAATTTGGGAAGAATCAAAATATTACAATATCTTATAACAAACCTCTTTACGAGGTAAAATTCTAGTGACGAAAACATTTCCATGCACCAAAATTTCTGATATCTAATTTTGTGACGAATAAAATAAAGTTTTACATACAAAATGTTACAAAAAAAAATGTTGCCACTCGGCACATTGCGTTTATTCTTCATAAATTATAAAAATTTAATTTTTCCGCTGTGCCGAATGACAACATTTTTTTTTGTAACATTTTATATGTAAAACTTAAAACTCTCCAACTTTTAGTTGTTATTAAAGTTAATACATATTTACAAACTCTAAAATTTGACATACCGGATTTTCCTGACTAAATGTAGCCAATTCTTTTAATATATCATTAGTCGCCTCTTGTACCCCGATTGGCGAGATGTACATCTTTTTGAATCTGGGATCAAGAAATGACGATTTCACTAACATTTTATTGGATTCCAGTGGTTTCATTCTTTTCTCTAATTGTTTGCAAAGCGACTCTTTAGTAAGACTCCCCTCGTCAGATTCCACTTTTGCCATCTGTGTACTTTTTATAATTAGTGCAATTAACCGGATCACCATACTGACAGTGACATAATTTTCTCCGCTTATTTTCTCAGTTGCATCTTTAAATGGTTTCAAAAGGCTACAAAAATCACGGCAAACGATTATCTCTCTAGCCGAGAGAATTTCTGGTGTTCCTTTAGAATATTCCCCTCTGTTTATAAGAATGATTGCCACTTTGTTCGCAAGACCTAAGAAGGACTGCAGCATATCAAGGCACGAATTCCATCGCGCGTCAACGCTTTGCTGCAAGGTCTTAATACAACCTTCCGCAATTCCCTCATCGGCCTGCGTTTTTCGCAACTTGTCCATTAATGCAGGGCTGTGCTTGAAATGCATCACAATTCTTTTGACTTTGTCCAAAATGTTGGAAAATGACGAAATCTCTTTCAGTACATCATCTACCAACAAGTGGATTGTATGCGCAAAGCAAGGCACATGTTTTCCTTTTCCGAGAAAATATCTTGAGGCGGCTTTCATATTATTTGCATTGTCTGTGGTTAGAGTTGTCCACTTAGACCGATCAATTTTGAAATCGTCGCAAGCGTTCTCCAATAACAAACTTATATACTCGCTGGTATGCGACTAAATTAAATGCGAGAAATGTAGAATTTTTCCAAAATTTGGCTATAAAAATAACAATTAGGTGACAAATAACCAAAATTCACGGAACACAAGACAAACACGATTAACGATCACGATTCAACAAAACACAGCTAAAGTACATATTTACAGGGGTGGTCAAAAGTATTTACACAACACTTAAAGTAAAATATACTCGTAATTTGAACTTACTTCATTGAAAGTCTGGTATCAATGGAAAGGTCTTTTGAATTCCTTTCAAATGGTACACAAATTTCCTTAACCCATTAAGTACCCATTGATTATTTTAAGTTTTTGTAAAAGTGAATTTTTTTGATTTTTTTCCTGGGTCTCAAACAAAAAATGTTCTCATTTTCGTGCAAAAAGTGCCTTTTTCGCTAAAATTAAATCACCTATAGCATCCAAACTATAGCAGCTACAGATGTGATCTATATATCGTTGAGAAAGCATTTTGAAGGGCTTTAAGGCATAGCTGTCAAAGGTACAGGTGAAATAAGGTTTTTTTTCATACAATTTGGCGATTTAAGAAAAATTGCGGATTCACATCACTTTGAAATATGTTATATGTTGTGGACAATTTAATTCCTCCTTTTTTGACATATAACACATATCTGTCAAAATTCGTTTGGGCACAAGTGGTATTACCTGTTAACTGAATATGCCTTTTACCTTTACACTTCTGCATGCACATATGCAGTATGTAAGTTAACACGGGCAACGTAGCTGCAACCAACGGCAGCCCAAGACCGGACGTGGAATCTGCGTCGGTCAGCAAATACTTGCAGTTGAACGGCCGAAAGTACCCGTTGGTTACACGCGCGCAATAAGTGACCATCGGAAAGCTGTCGCGAGACGCTGACGTTGTGATCAGCCGGCCAGTGCAACGGACTCTTGGAAGCAGCGAAATCGGATACCCTGCATGCGCGCTGGTAGTGACCGGCAACAGACGGGCACAAGGCGCTGACGAGGCATTCTGCTGAGAACGCAGCCAGCACATCGAGGCTTCGTGGGATTACTTTAAGCTAGATATAATTCAGCTCTTAACTCATTACGCTCAAGTTAACACTTAGAGTAATCTGACGGCCCTCACGGGTGTCAGTAAATAATAAATAAAACATATAAAATAATCAAACGGCCCTCACGGGTGTTTATTAACCAACCAAATTAAAATAAAGAATTATAAAAAGAAAATATTAAAACAGAGACTATTTAACTGGCGCCCAACGCAATTAAGTACTCGCGTGAAAAAAATCTAAAAAAGATTTTTTGTGACTAAAATCGTAAAGCACGCGTCGCGTGATACAAAACAAATTACATATGTGATGTGAAAAATATCGAACAACCTTTTTGAACAACTGAACAAAAAGTGATGAAAAAATACTTAAAATATCTTGTAATGTGAAACAAGTGAACGTGAAAAAATATTAAACAAAAAGACATAAATATATGTGTAACGAATAAACAGAAGATCTGTATAAAAAAAACACACTTAAATGCTATCTGGTACATGATACAACTCAAAAAAAAAATTTTTTTTTCGTGCGTCAAAACAACGAGAAAAGAAGAGAAACACAATTATCAACATTAAACGACTACATCGAGGGAGCCACATTATCGCAACACCTCAGCGACCGTGCCATCGGGTTTAAGAATTAAGCTCATAAATTTAAAAGAACAAACATGTAAGTGAGATGTTCATTATTCGAATCAAAAAAATGTTTAAATAAAAAACAATTTTTGAAGAAAATTTTTGTGTCAATACTCTACAATATTCGAGTTATTCAGGCCAAGCTGGTTTGAGGAAAAATTAAAAAAAAAAAAAAAAAAAACTGCTATTATTATTCTGGCTTACGTCAGAGTATAGGACTTGACCATTTTATTTTCTCCTCTCCCATGAGCAGCGACGAGGATCTTATTGAAAGCTACAAGGAAACTTTAGCGGATAAAAAAATTACGAATACAAAAAGTCCAGACAGTTACAGGAAAAGAACAATTTCGCTAGGTTCTCGTTTAACACTACCACTAGAGAGAGTCAGTATGTCAGTCACCCCTGAAATGATTTCCAGCATGGAGGCCGCTATTAATGCGGCCCTAGAAAAGCAAAAGGCAGAATTTCGAGCACAAATAGATGCCCTAAGAAACGAAATGGTAGAACACACGGTAGCTTACGCAGAGCCAGAATATCAGAGAGCGTTCATTAATAGGGAAATCAAATGTGACGAGCCCCTAGACGCAGTAAAAACGGTGCCGGAATTTTACGGCACACAAGCAAATTACGTCTCTTGGCGACAGGCTGCAATGGCAGCGTATGAGCTGTTCGAGCCATACGTTGGAAGTAGCAGACACTTTCAGGCGGTCCTAATCATTAGGAACAAGATAAAGAAACGCGGACGCGCAACTCGCGTCACACAATACGGTATTGAATTTCAGGGCTATAATAGATCGGCTCGACGATTCTTACGCCGACAAGACTCCTATACAGGTGCTGTCACAGGAGCTCAATTTCTTGAGGCAGGGAGAACTTTCCCTCACTCAATTCTATAACAACATCCAACAGAAGCTCACGCTTTTGACAAACAAAACACTCATGACTCAAGATACGGCTTCTGCCACTATCTTAAACAAAAAATTCAGAGAGGATGCTTTGCATGCTTTCATCTCCGGGAAGTCTTTGAAAACTGCAGTTTTCCCTGCACAACCACGGGATTTGCCATCAGCATTAGCCCTCGCTCGAGAAGCAGAGGCTAGTAACGAACTAGGCATATTTGCGGCAACTTTTGCCAAACACACTGAGGACAGAGTACAAAAGCCCCCTAGTCAGAGAAATTCACCCTGGCGTAGCGGCCCTCAGCAAAGCGGTTTTCAAACCCAGCAAAAGAATTCTCAATTCACGAAAGCTCAGAACCAGGACCAGGTGAACGCAAGTTCATCTAGTGGCAAACAGCGTTTTGCCCAGGCCCCAGGCTCACAGACCTTTTCTGCCCCAGAACCCATGGACGTTGACTCGTCCTCACGTTTCAGACAGCCTACAAAATTTCAGCAAAACAGAATTAACACTTTTGGAGGTAACTCCAAAAAAGCCCAGATGATAAATCTTACTGCCCAAGAGCTAACAAATGACCAAGAATATGAGTCGGCTGCCCAAGGCACGGTAGAGGTCCTGAATGATGACCTCTCGGACACGGACAGTTGCAATTTTTTAGAAGTCAGTCCCTGTTACCGTTCATCACGAGAACAGTAGCAGGGCGCACGATCAAACTGCTCGTGGATACAGGGGCTTCGAAAAACTACATCAAGCCACTCCCAGAGTTAAAGCACATAGTGCCCGTAGAAGCCCCCTTCAACGTGAAATCCATTCATATCAGCACTGAGGTCAAACAGAAATGCCTCATTCACCTTTTCGAAATAAAAACATATTATTTATCATAAACACTCTCGACTTCACCCATAACACAATTAAAACAGACAACAGTTTAGAACCAATTTTATTCACACGTTCACCGGACGTTAACTTCATTCAAATTGACGACATCGACGTCCCAATCGCTGTCAAAGAATCTTTCGATAAAATGATCCAGCAGAGAATAAAAGCATTCGCAGACCCCAACGAGGCTCTGCCGTATAATATCAACACTATCGCAACAATACGAACTGATGGGGAACCGGTATATTCAAAATTATACCCTCACCCCATGGGTGTCTCTGATTTTGTCAACGCAGAAGTTAAACAACTACTAGCGGACGGCATTATCCGACCCTCAAAGTCACCTTACAACAACCCAACTTGGGTAGTTGATAAAAAAGGAACGGACGAACAAGGTTTTCGAAAGAAAAGATTGGTAATTGATTTCAGGAAACTGAATCAAAATACAATCGATGACAAGTACCCGATTCCCACAATCTCGACGATATTGTCAAATATGGGTAAGGCTCAGTATTTCACAACACTGGACCTGAAGTCGGGCTTTCATCAGATCGAACTTGCTGAAAACGACAGGGAAAAAACAGCATTTTCTGTTAACAACGGAAAATATGAGTTCTGTAGATTACCCTTTGGGCTGAAAAATGCCCCAAGTATTTTCCAGAGAGCCATCGACGACGTCCTTAGGGAAAAAATAAGTAAAACATGCTACGTTTACGTAGATGATGTGATAATCTTCTCTGAAACAAAGGAAGACCACATTAAGGGCATCGACTGGGTTCTCAAAAGTCTCGAAGAAGCTGGCATGAGAGTATCACAGGAAAAATCCAAGTTTTTTAAAAAAAAGCGTGGAATACCTCGGATTCATTGTGTCATTTTGACCTCAGGTCATTCTTAGGCCTCTCGAGTTATTACCGCTGTTTTATAAAGGATTATGCAAAAATCGCTAAGCCCCTCACGGACGCATTAAAAGGCGAAAACGGTAAAATTAGCAAAAACCACTCGAGGAAAGTCGAAATTAAACTCAGCGAAAAACAACTGCAGACCTTTTCCAAGCTAAACAATATTTTAGCTTCAGAAGAAGTTTTGCTGACATACCCGGACTTTAAAAAACCATTTGACCTTACAACTGACGCTTCTGGTTATGGCTTAGGGGCTGTACTATCTCAAAACGGCCGCCCTGTTACAATGATTTCTCGCACTTTACACGACAGTGAAATTAATTTTGCAACGAACGAAAGAGAACTCCTAGCCATTGTGTGGTCCTTGAAAAAACTCCGAAATTACCTCTATGGAGTCAGAAATCTAAACATCTTCACTGACCACCAGCCACTTACCTTTGCAGTGTCCGACAAAAATCCCAACGCTAAGATAAAACGCTGGAAAGCCTTCATCGATGAACACGGCGCAAAAATAATTTACAAACCTGGGAAAGAAAATTTCGTTGCTGACACCCTATCGCGTCAACACATAAACACATTGGACGAAACTCCCGATTCAGACATGGCCACTTGTCACAGCGAGGAGTCACTTACAAATACAATAGAGACAATAGACAAACCGGTAAACTGTTTCCGAAACCAAATCATTTTGGAAGAGACAGAAATCCCATGCGTAAAACACTTCATTTTATTTAAAGAAAAGACCAGACACATCATACAATTCTCCAACCGCGAAACATTATTTCAATCCCTACTCGACGTGATAAAAGCTGACGTAGTAAACGCAATTCACTGCGAGCTACCAATCCTAGCGTTCATCCAACATAGGCTGGTCGAGGCATTCCCCTCAACAACATTCAAGCACTGCAAATTCCTCGCTATCGACATTGTCGACCCTTCAGAACAAAGAGAGATTATGACAGCAGAACATAATCGGGCCCATCGAGCAGCCCAAGAAAACATAAAACAAGTTCTAAGGGACTATTTTTTTCCAAAAATGAATCGACTAGCTACAGAAGTGGCACTTAATTGCAAAACTTGCTCGATGGCCAAGTACAATCGCCATCCAACGAAGCAAGCACTCGGACAGACTCCTATTCCACTATACGCTGGGGAAATACTTCATATCGACATATTTTCAAAATTCGCCATAGTACAACCAATAGAGTCTCGGGCAATAGTGGACATAAAAGCCCCTATTCTACAGTTGGCTAACATATTTCCAAAAATTAAAACAATCTATTGCGACAACGAAAAATCCCTGAACTCGGAAACAATAAAATCCATTCTATTCAACAACTTCGAAATCCATATGGCAAATGCACCCCCGCTTCACAGTACGTCAAACGGTCAGGTCGAGCGATTTCACAGCACCCTAACAGAAATAGCTCGTTGCATCAAAATTGATAAGCAACTCAAGGACACGGTAGAGCTCATACTTATGGCTACCATAAAATATAACCGGACAATCCATTCAGTAACGAATAAAAGCCCCATTGAGGTAATTCACTCCGCTCCCATCGAATTCGAAAAAAATATAACCGATAGAATACTTAGGGCACAAGAAAAAACTCTAGAGCAAGCAAATAAAGACAGGGAATATAAGTCTTATCATATTGGTGATAAGGTCTGGGTGAAACAAAACAAACGTCTGGGCAACAAGCTCACGCCCTTATGCTCAGAAGAAACGATAGAAGCGGACCTCGGGACGACGGTCCTCATAAGGGGGAGGGTGGTCCGTAAGGACAACATCCGGTAGAGACAGAGGCGTTTTTCATATAAATTTTGTAGTTTTACGTTAAAAATAAGTTCGCTACGTTTATAATACCCTTTACATTCTTTTTATACAATTTATATGTTAGCACTTCGGATAGCACTACTAATGACAACGTGGACTCTCACGACTTCCGTGACTAAATTTAACGACTACTCGCACTCACGCTACATACCCGTTCAGAACGGAGACGTGACAATTTTTGACAAATTTGGATACCTAGGACATACGACCAACATTTCATCCTACGAGGACTATGCGGACAAGACCAGGACGGCTCTGGACGTGTTTACTACAGACCACATGACCAGGGTACTGAACACCGACCTTAAAAGAATAGGCACCCTTTTAGAGACACTGAGAATCCACCATAAATAGGCCCGCAGCATAAACCTGCTAGGAACGGCGCTAAAGGTAGTCGCGGGAACACCCGACTTTGATGATTGGGAATAGGTTCGGTTTAGGCAGGGTCAACTGATAGAAGAAGAAGACAGACAAATCGACATAAACGCAAAAATCCAGGAACAGATAAATTCAGTGACTAGCACAGTCAATAAAATTTATAAGTCAGATGAGACGGACAGTAAACATTTATATGAAACTATTCTGGCTGAAAATAGAATAATAATCGCAGATTTGGAAAACCTACTTTTGACTTTAACATTGGCAAAAATCGATCTGATCAACCCGGCTATCCTGAACAACGTCGATGTAAAAGACCTCATCGATGAACACCTCACCAACGTTAGCATAACAAATATTTTAGAAGTATCTAACATTAAGGCCTTTCAAAACAATGAATTATTGCATTTCTTAATTAAATTTCCAATCCCTCAACAAGTCTGCAAAAAGATCAATGTCCACCCAGTTCAGGTTAATAAGATAGTTCTAGATTTTGAGGATGGCAACACTGTCGGTGACTGCAGTACGCACACCGTCGCCGTGGGAAACTGTCAAGATGCCGTCAGCACTAGCTTTTGCAGAAGAATCGAGTCAACCACCTGCGCCCAACAACTGGTGTCAGGGACAGTCGCCTCCTGCAACACTCACCCGGGACATCTGGAGCCCGTCACACTAATCGACGAGGGCGTGGTGATCATAAATGACGCTGAAGTGAACGTCGTGACCTCCGACGGAGATAGTCACCAAATCTCCGGGACATACCTTGTGACATTCACAGACTACATCTACGTGAATGGGAGCCGAATAAGCAATCACCTCGGCGCCTTGCAGAAGAACCCCATCGTCTCCGCTATGACACAAATTAACGTGACAGCGCATCGGGAGAAACTCAGCCTTCCCTTTCTTCACGAGATGAGTGTAAGAAATCTACAACATATTGGCTACCTCAAACAGGAGATGCTTTCAAAACCTATCATCAGTAGCTGCGCTACGGCAATCATCATTCTTGCCTGTTGCGGAGTCATCTGGATAAGCCTACGTTGCTGGAGGTATCAAACTACGTCAACCAAAGATGTGGACTTGGAGTCTGCCGCTTCGAGTACCGAGGACGGTCCTCACTTACCCGTGGGAGGAGTTAACACGGGCAACGTAGCTGCAACCAACGGCAGCCCAAGACCGGACGTGGAATCTGCGTCGGTCAGCAAATACTTGCAGTTGAACGGCCGAAAGTACCCGTTGGTTACACGCGCGCAATAAGTGACCATCGGAAAGCTGTCGCGAGACGCTGACGTTGCGATCAGCCGGCCAGTGCAACGGACTCTTGGAAGCAGCGAAATCGGATACCCTGCATGCGCGCTGGTAGTGACCGGCAACAGACGGGCACAAGGCGCTGACGAGGCATTCTGCTGGGAACGCAGCCGGCACATCGAGGCTTCGTGGGATTTCTTTAAGCTAGATATAATTCAGTTCTTAACTCATTACGCTCAAGTTAACACTTAGAGTAATCTGACGGCTCTCACGGGTGTCAGTAAATAATAAATAAAACATATAAAATAATCAAACGGCCCTCACGGGTGTTTATTAACCAACCAAATTATAATAAAGAATTATAAAAAGAAAATATTAAAACAGAGACTATTTAACTTGTACACTGCTTGCAGCGCCATGCGGAAATATACTGCTTGCAAGTGGTGCGCTTGGCATGTGTGTTTGTAAAGGGAAACAGTGTTGCCAGACAGTTTGTTTTTGCTTGTACAAACAAGAAACACCTTTTAAATAGGTATACTGTCAAAATTTATTGCGATTTTGAAATTTCTGATGGCCTATTAAAAATTTTCTAATATCTTATAAAAAAAACCTCTTTACGAGGTAAGGGTCTAGTGACGAAAACATTTTCATGCCCCAAAATTTCTGATATCCAATTTTGTGACGAATAATATTAAGTTTTACAAATAAATTATTTTAAAAAAAATTTTTGCATTCGACACTGTGCAAAACAGTGAGTTTTATTTAGTATGAAGAATTGAGACATTTTAGCGCAATGTGCCGAGTGCCAAAATCTTTAAAATAATTTATATGTAAAACTTAATATTATTCGTCACAAAATTGAATATCAGAAATTTTGGGGCATGAAAATGTTTTCGTCACTACACTTTTACCTCGTAAAGAGGTTTTTTTTTATAAGATCTAGCTTGCTTTAACGGTCAAAAAGGGCAACAGTAGTGAGCAACCGATAACGATTCGATAAACGTGCCCATCACTGCTGTATATTTACATGTTGCTTACCAACACTTCATTCAGTGCTGAAAATTTGTGTTTGCTTATCAGTTTTGAAATTGCTGTCATCGCTTGAACGTCACTGAAGTCTTATTAGCTCAGATATAAATGCTAGCAGCCTCAGTTGTGTTTATAAACTCGTTCCGAAAGGTTCTCCCATTGATCTTTATTTATATTTTCATTATTTTCTTTTATTTTAACCTATGTCCATTAAACATGAAAAATATATATACACACTTTTACCCAGAAGTTTTTAGTACACAATTTTTATGGTTGAAACGCGGAAACGCAATGCACGCAGTTTTTGTGGAGTATCACAGAAGCGAGAATTTCGTGGCTCATAGCGCGAAAAGTTTGGGGATTTGTGTCTATCTTAGAAAGGCATCGTGTCGCCGATACCCTGTAACGAAAGTTGTGGCAGTATGGACTTGAATGCCAGTTGTTGGCCGGTTGTTTCATTAAGGCTTCCTGTCCTAAAGGTGGGTTCTCACTGCGTCACAAACGCTCCACAAACGCTACACAAAGCTGTTCACAACGTCACAAAGCAATGTGAACACAAAATGCATTGACACAAAATTGTGAAATCACAAAAATGTGACAGTTCAATGTAAACACCACTTTCACATTCTGTTAAACATTTTTTGTGAAGGAGGCTGACACAATTTTGATAAAAACTATGTTAACTCATGTTAAAGTTGAAGCAGCTCAAATGAGCCCAATCCCATTGTGAAAGCACATCGAGCAAGTTGGTTTTTCTACACAATGTGAAGAACATAAACGTCAAAGCTAAAATTTTAATTGTTTTTTTTCGGTCATTAAAAAAAAAAGAAATGGATTCACAAGATGAAACTGAGCTTGCTGCTTTGGCGGTCATTGGGCTGTGGCTTTTAGAAGACGGTGATGCTGAACCCAAGGCAAAGCGCAGATGCTGGGTCGACGGAATTAATTTGACTCGGGAAAAAGAAGGAATCTATGCAAAGCTAACGGGAGAGCTGCGAAGTCTTCAGTTCAAATTCAAAAATTATTTGCGGATGGACGGAGCAACATTCGACCAGCTTACTTTTTGGGTGACTCCAATAATCAAAAAGAGGACAACAAATTTTCGCGAACCAATTTCACCAGGCGAACGACTTTCGGTGACTCTGCGATATTTAGCCTCCGGATCAAGCATGACGAGCCTCTCTTACGAGTTCAGAATGTCTAAGGCTGTTATATCAGCAATTATTCCTGAAACTTGCGATGCTATTTACGAAGTATTGAAGGGCAACTACTTAAAGGTTCTTATGTTTATTTATTACAAATGTATAATTAGGGGGTTCACTTGACCCCAGCAGCGATTGACATCGATTGACCTGCAACGCGTTATACATATCTTATAAAAAAACCTCTTTACGAGGTAAAAGTCTAGTGACGAAAACAGTTATATGCCCCAAAATTTCTGATATCCAATTTTGTGACGAATAACATTAAGTTTGACATATAAATTATTTTAAAAAAAATCTTGGCACTCGGCACATTGCGCTAAAATGTCTCAATTCTTCATACCAAATAAAAACTACTGTTTTGCGCAGTGCCGAATGCAAAAAATTTTTTTTAAAATAATTTATATGTCAAACTTAATGTTATTCGTCACAAAATTGGATATCAGAAATTTTGGGGCATATAACTGTTTTCGTCACTAGACTTTTACCTCGTAAAGAGGTTTTTTTATAAGATATCAGAAATTTTTGAATAAGACATCAGAAATTTTGAAATTGAATTTTTTTTTTGGACAGTATATCTTTATCAACTTTGTTTATTTTTTGTACAAGCTGAAACAAACTGTCTGGCAACACTGGTTCCCTTTACAAACACACATGCCAATCGCAAAAGCTAGTAGCACTCTCAAACTCTGGCTGCTATGACACTTTGCTGCTGCTGTATGCATGCTACTGCATATGTACATGCAGAAGTGTAAAGGTAAAAGGTATATTCAGTTAACAGGTAATATCTTGCCCAAACGAAATTTGACGGCTATGTGTTATATGTCAAAAACGTGAAATTGAATTGTCTACAACAAATAACATATTTAAAAGTCATTTGAAACGTAGATTTTTCTTAAATCGCCGAAATGTGGGAAAAAAACCTTCTTTCACCTGAAGCTTTTTACCTGTGCTTTTAAGCAAAAAAGTTTACAACTAGGCTTAAAGCCCTTCAAAACACCTTTCTAACGATATATAGATCAAATCTGTAGCTTCTATTGTTTGGAAGCTGTGGTTTTTGGCGATTTACATGCACATGTACATACTGCATATGTACTAGTACATGCAGTAGTGTAAAGGTAAAAAGTATATTCAGTTAATAAGTAATATCTTCCAAACCCATCGGTAAAATTTTTTCTGTCATATATCAAAAAACGCGAAATTTTATACACTACAACATATTGAAAGCTAAAAAAAATCGTTAGCGTCGTTTTCTCAAAAACCGCCAAAATGTGGGACAAAATATCTTATTTAACCTGTTGCTTTTTACCTATGCACTTTAGAAAAAAAGTTTAAAGGTCTGCCTAAAAGTCCTTCAAAATACCTTTCCAACGATATATAGATCACGTCTGTAGCTCATATCGTTTGGATGCTATAGGGGTTTTAATTTTAGCGGTTTTTAGCGATTTCCCGCTAAACTAGCTTTTTTTCGAAAAAGTCGTAGAACAAACGTTTCTAGATTTTTGATCGGGAACAAGTCCTCATTCAAACTTTTAAGCTAAATCAACGCTTTGATACTAACAAACAGACAAACAAACAAACAAACAAACAAACAAACAAACAAACAAACAAACAAACAAACAAACAAACAAACAAACAAACAAACAGACTGACTTTTCATCTCGTTTTGAGAAGGGCACCAAAAATTTCAAAATTAATTATCTTCTGAACCAGTGATCGGATTTTGATGATCAAGGTGTCATTCGACGCGTATTTTTGATAAGAATAGTAAAAAATTAAAATAAAAATCGAAAAGGCTCCAACGACCCCATTTGCTCCAATAATTTAAAATTTTCCCCTCCCACTAACACCTGTTTATCTCACGAACCAGGTAAGTTTCCAAAAGTCTTAGTAAGCACATTTGTAAGTAAAATTGATACCTTTCGATCGGTACATAACTCGACCCGATCGGACAGTCATAGCAAATTTTCCATTCTTCCTGTGTATATATGCTAGTCGCCTTCGCACCCTTTGTGCTGCTTTCGTCACTAGCGCGGACTGCCGTCCGCAGTGATTTAACAAAATGTAAATATGTAATACGCGTTGCAGGTAATCCGCTGTTTACGCAACAACCTTACAACGTTTGCAACTTGCATCGCTGCTGGGGTCAAGTGAACCCCCTAAATATTTATATGCAGTAACTATCACAGTTTGGCTCAAAATCTATAATATCGTCCTTACTAAGGCGCGCGGCGGCAGTAGTTCGAGATAACAGCTTTTTCTGTACTTCGCTCAACACTTTGTGCCACAATGCCAGATCCGGATGATCCCTCTCCAAGTTTCGATGATTGGAGGCAATGTAGTCACCGAACTGGCTGCTCAGGTCACGCTTCCTTTCTTTAATGCAGCTTACTGCCTCTGTGACGCTCTTCTCAAGCGCTTGCTTGCGCGCAGCTTCATCCGATTTTCTTTGTTTCGGTGTTGATACGAATGACAGTAAAGTGTCGCAGGAGTCCTCTAAGTCTGCAGAGCAAAGCAAACTGGGGTCGTCCACATCTGGTGTTGAGCGTGTCAAAGATGGGCCCTAAAAATAATTGAAAAATACATAAATTTTTGTAACAGGTTCCGAACACAGCTGATGACTGGCTTCTTATTGCTAAGGGGTACGAAGAGAAGTGGAACTTTCCCAATTGCATTGGTGCTTTAGAGCACATAACTATCCAAGCGCCACATAGGTCAGGATCGGAGTATTTTAATTATAAAAAATCGAATAGCATAGTTTTAATGGCCTTGGCAGATTCGGATTACAAATTTACATATGTTGATGTATGAGCTTATGGTCGGGACTCCGATGGTGGAGTATTTTCAAGGTAATAACAGTTGAATTATTTATAAACCTAAAGCTGCTAAATATCTTCTTTATTTTCAGTTGCACTCTTTCAAAAGCACTTTCCAAAAACAGTCTAAATGTTCCAACACCAAAGCCCCTACCAAACGAGCAAGATCCGACACCATATGTCATTGTGGCCGATGACGCGTTTGCCTTAAAGCCCTATATTATGAAGCCATTCCCATTTAAATAGGGAGCAGCGAATTTATAATTATAGGCTTTCAAGAGCTAGGCGCGTAATTGAAAATACTTTTGGGATATGCGCTGCTCGATTTCGAATTTTGAGGAAGCCAATTGATGTTGAGCCTAAAAAAGTTGTGAAAATTGTGTTGGCCATTTGCGCTTTACATAATTTTCTCATGGAAAAAAATGTGCTGCAGTTGAACTATGTCGACCACGAGGTAAATGGAAACACAATACCGGGCAGATGGCGAGCTGATAATACACTGATGGATCTCTCGCTACCAAGAATAAATGCTGGCCGACCCAGCGACACTGCGAGCAATATTCGTTTGCGGTTCATGAAATATTTTAATTCTGAACATGGTGCTGTTCCATGGCAGCATGAAAATATTTTTGAATAAAAAATTTCAAATATTACCAAAGATGATGTTCTTTCCTTGTTGTCAATACTCATTACTGGTTGTAAAAATGCCATCGCTTCAAAAAAGCAAATCTTGGCTTCTTTGTCTAGCCACTCTGTCCGCTTGTTGTGGCCGAATTTGCTTTGTGAGGCAGCATACTGCTGCCCCACAATAGAAATAGTTTTGTTTTTATTCCAATGAGCGAGCCATTGGATCGCGCTCGCTCATTTTGGACTTTTGTGAACATCGCATGGAGCGAACAATGTTCAATTCTCACGAAGAACCAGCGCACGGAATAAGTCGCGATCATTCGATATTTCGTTCTCGTGAACGTCACACCAAAGCGAGCTCACTCATTTGGTTCCCGATGTGAACCACCAGCTAAACATGCGTCACTTTTCTGACGGGCTTGAGCGCAACGGACGTGTTTTCTGAGATTCGATCTTTCTCTCGCAAAGTAAAACCCAAAAGTTAACCCCAGCTACCACAGTGCATATTTTTTTGTGCAGCAGCGGCCGCCGCAACATTTTCGTGTGTGTGTGAGTGCAAAGCATATTTTTTTGCCAACCAGCGCCAGCATCAGCAACAACAACAACAACATTTGTACCTCAGCGGCCGCCGCAACATTTTCGTGTGTGTGTGAGCGCGAAGCATTTTTTTTTCCAACCAGCGCCAGCATCAGCAACAACAACAACAACATTTGTATCTCAGCGGCCGCCGCAACATTTGCGTGTGTGTGTGAGCGCGAAACATTTTTTTTGCCAACCAGCGCCGGCAGCAGCAACAACAACAACAACATTTGTGCGTCATCGGCCGCCGTGACATTTGTGCGTTTGTGCGTGTGAGTGCGCAACAGTTTGGTGCCCGCTAACGCCGACAGCGACAACAACAACAACAACCTTTGTGCACCAGCGGCCGCCGCCGCGTTTGCGTGTGTGTGTGCGTGCGCGAGCAGTAATCGCGCCGCCGCGTTTGGGGTACACCCGACTGTGCACATCCGCGTCCTCGCAGACAGCGACGACCAGCAACGTAACCACAGCGCCGCGCAGCGCTACAAGCAGCAGCCCGCGAGTGTGTGTGTGTGCGCGGGCTTCTAGCCGCCACCAGCCACCACACAGCGCCGCGCAGCGCTACTAGCAGCAACACTCGCGGGTGTGGGACATCGACAGTTCGTCCAGGGTTGGCCCGCCGACTTGGTTCACGGCCCGCGGCCGGCAGCGGCGAAGGCCGCGCGTGAAGCGTGAGCAACGAGAGGAGCAGCGACAACCACCTGCGGAACCACTACAGTGGTATTTCGTCTCGTCGTCGTAAAACAGCGGGTAAGCTGGCCAGCAGTCTTCGTTTCTCCCCTCTTGGTTCCGTCTATGGAACGGGGACCATTTTTTTCTAACAGTGCGGCAGGCGTTTTATATTGAAATCTTTTGTGAAACTTAAAGAGGCAAGCAAACCCCAGCATGGGGTAATAAATGGAAATAATCTTTGTGACGATGATGGCATGCGTTTTGTTCTGTTGTTCCCTGTAGCCCAACTATTCTTTTTTTTCCCTTTTCTTATTTCCTAGGTCATTCCAGGTGGCCTTGACGCGAGCCCAAGGACGGGACGCAAGTTCGACCCAACTGGCCGGACTTGGTGCGTCGGGGGTGCCCGGAATAGGAATACTATCATATAGTTCCTATTCTGGGGTCCTCACCGGCGCACCGGGCCTGGACACACCGGAGTCCGGTCTGTGGAACCGAGTTACCGTCATACGGTCTCGTCGTCCACGGATCTGACCCGGCGGCCAGATCTGCGCGGCATGGAGGGCATCCTTGGACGGAGAGATACCGTCATACGGTTTCTCCTTTCTGGGCTGCTCCCTCCACGCCGCCGGTATGGAACGAATTTGCGTCTCAAACTTGGCAGGGCAGGTCCGAGGAGAGCGACGCAACGGGTCTCGGGAGTCCCTCCTCGTCCTCCTGGGCCAATCCCGGGTTCGCGGCAAGGTCAACTCAGCCGATTTTCGAGCGAGAACGTCAGCTTCCCCGCTGACGCTCCCGCCGCTCTGTCCAGTCGTCCCAGATGCTTAAAAATTTTTCTGTAAACAGACCCTGGCCGGACTGAGACGCAGACCTCGGCTGGAAAAGCTTCGTTACAGATGGCGCGCGAGCAGGGACTTCTGGAACAAAAATTCCAATTAGGTATTTTTTTAACACTTCGAGCAACGATATCGGCAGGCCATGTTTTTTTTCCTTTCTTTTCTCTTTTTCCCCTCTTATTGGAAAAGCATGCCATTCATCGTTACAAAATGTAGGGTATTATAGGGCCCTTATAATTACATTAGGTAACAAGTTAATACATAAATCCCCGGGCCCGTCAGAAAAGTCAACCGCGGGACTCGCACAGGAGTAGAACTTTACATCAAGCCCAGAAATTTTATATATTCATTGACTAACACGACACCCTGTAGAACACTAGTTTTTATTATTATTTTTATTTTTATTTTTCCACGTGGCATTTCCTTTGGTTCTCTCCCCGATCAGTGAGATATTTCTCCTCGGCCAGGATCTTTTTTTCTTCCCCCTCACGCACCCCGGGCAGACGCCTGACCTGGGGCAATACCCTGTAAATCGGGCATATCGGTTTTATGAGAAACATAAATTTTCTTTTCCCCTTTCGCTTGTGCCCGCGAGCAATTTTTTCTCCTCGATTTCAAATACCAGGGGGGCCTCAAAAAGGGGTTACCAGAAATGGGATACACCTTTATTAAATCATGATTTTTAAATGCAAAAGCGAAAATTAATTTTCCGGTATTGTTTCGGCCATCAAGAATGGAAGCTGAGGGCTAGGTTTTTGGTTGCTGAAATCATGCTGAGAGGATTGAGAGTGGGGATTAAGTTGGATTTTATAAAAAAAAAGAATTAAAACTCGATCATTATTTTCAATCTTCCTGGTGGACCGGAAAATGAGTCTAGATAAATTTTTTGTGAGAAACAACCAATAACATGTTCCTAATAATAATGCGTATTTTTTTGAATCATGATCGTTGCGGCCCCTGCGGAACACTCCAAAGCCGAAAAGACAAATTCTCGGGAGAGGCGATAGAGCCATTCTTCAGCGAGGATTTGGGAGGAGTACCAGCGGGAACAATTCAGGAGAAGCGTCTCAAAACAATAGGGAAAACTCGACCCAGGCGTCTCACCATTTGGGCAAGGGGGCAAATATTTCTGGGGCCATTTTTCTTAGAGTTTCTGTTTTTTTCTCTCTTCATAACAAGTAGCAGCGGGCCCAGAAAATTTAGCAGCGCTAGCCCGCCGCACAGCGGAAGATTTTGGTTGCTGCTTCCAGATCGCGAGAGCCGGAGAGAGAGGCAGGGCCGTGACGCCGGCGCAGCCGCAGCATGCATCGCGAGATGCGTTATTGTGAGATGCGCTATTACGGCGCACCTGCTTTGGACATATCCATGGTCCCTAGCAGCCTTTCCGGTGCGGAGCCGCCACCGAACAGTCCCCGGTACTCAACGGATAGCCGGTAGACCGAGCCCAACACGGTCAACCCGGGCGCTAGCCGACCTGGAGCCAGGCAGACACGGTCGCCAGAGAAGCCGCGCAGGAGTTGGAAGCCGCCAGGGCAGCCGTAGGCTGGGGGCAAGTAGACTGGGTAGCCGCCCCAGCGTCGTGGCAACTCCATGGCCTGTACGGATTAGTTCCGGTTTCTCTCTTGAACGCCGTCTTTAGAGCCCGAGGTCACGCCTGTGGCCGGAACATCAGGGTCCGCATCCAAATCAGCGGCAGGATGTTCCGCGTTCGGATCCGGCAAAATGGAGCAGTCACGGTCACCTACGTCCCCCCGCAATAACTTTTGTAGGCCCTTAGCCCACAGTCGGGATCCCATTTTTCCCGCATAATTTTTTTTGAAAAAAAAAAGCCCACACCAGCAGAGCTGTCAAAACAGCCGAGAAAACCACGCCAGCAGAGCTGCCGCAGCAGCTGGAAAAACAACGCAAGCAGAGAACAGGCAGAGGCACCGCGTGCGACTACAAAACTACAACCTAGCTCTGCCGCTACAAGGGCGGGCAGCGCTACAAGCTGGCTCTGTCGCCACGAGCGCGGGCAGAATTTCAAACGAGCAAATTCTGCGCCTCGTGCGCGAGCAGCAGCCACAAGCTGGCTCTGGCGCCACAAGGGCGAGCAGAGGGCTAGGCAACACTTTTTGTCGCGACGCTTCCACGAGCAGCGCTACACCACGACCTCTGCCGACGTCGACTGCGATCGCTACAGGCCTCATGGCTCGAGCTGACGCATCAGCGAGACAGTCAGTTGAGAACCTTCACCGCGACAAGTCGACCTCAAGCTAGTAAATAAAACTCAAGGACAGTCAGTTGAGAACCTTCACCGCGACAAGTCGACCTCCAGCTAGTAAATAAAAACTCAAAGGACACTCAGTCAAGAACCTTCATCGTGAGCAGTCAACATCGAACGCAGTAAACCAACGCGAACAATCAAATCGACAAACGCAAAGTAAACCAACGCGAGTAAAATAAAATCACCAAGCAAACCAACGTTAATCAACGCGATTAAAATAATTACAAAAGCAAAGCAAAGCCAAGTAAACCAGCGCGATCAGAAATCAGTCAGCTCGATTAACCACAACCACGGGTTAGCATTCAAGAATCCAGCCGCGCTTGGTTGCTTTCCGAGATCCACGCGATTGGAGAATTTCCTACTCAACCACGTGCAACTAGCTTAAAGAAGCGCTTTTCATTCGCCGCCTTTGGGAAAAACACGTGTGCAAGCCAACATGGTCGGTGTCAGTTGGGTGTACTTCCGACGCCGGGACCAATTGATCGCGATAGCAACCGAATTCGGCCTCGATTCTGAGGGGACCGTAGCGGATCTCCGTGCCCGTGTTGCGGAATTTGTTTCAATAAGCACCCATGCGGAGCAAGTCAAGCAGCGGTTGTTAGAACTGGAACAGCAGTATCGGGATGCCTCGGGATCCGACCACAGCGATTCCAAGAGTCGGTCCCGCAGCGTGTCTCCTGTTCCCAGAGATCAAGTGGTGCCACAAGTGATCGTGACTGCGCCGGGGAGTCAACCACCGGAGACGCGAACGAGTAGTCGGCTCGTTCGTGGGAATCGTAATCATTCCCCCGCCACGCAGAACACGGGCCGCACAGAGACACCATATCGCACGATAGCGGAGAAAGTGCATCGCTGGGGCATCAACTTCGATGGGCAGTCGGATCCGCTAAGCTTTATCGAACGTGTGGAGGAACGTGCCGCGGCTCACCTGATCGACCTGGCCCACCTTTCACAAGCCATTCCAGAATTGCTTACTGGAAATGCTAGTGACTGGTTCCGCGTCAGTCGGTTGCAGGGAGCATCATGGGCCACCTTCAAGCAGGATTTCCTAGATTTTTTCTTGCCCCCTCGATATTTTCAGCGCCTGGAGGACCAGATCCGAGCAAGGCAACAGAGGCTGGGAGAATCCTTCAAGACATACATCGTGGAGCTAAGGTTGCTCATGAAGCGAGCAAGCTACTCAGGAATCCAGGAACTGGATCGGGCCTACGAGAACTTGTTGCCCGAATACCAGCTGTACATACGGCGACATGAGGCACTCTCGCTCGCGCAACTCACGCAATTGGCCACGGACTTTGAGTTTGTGCGAGATCGTGAGCGGCAGAGCAGTGGACCTGCACAACTGGGCCTAGCCATAGCTCACAACCGGGATGAGCCAGCCGTAGCGCCCAGGCATCGGAATCCTTTCCGAGACAACCAGCCGAGCCAGCGGCCTTCAGGAGGAGAACCTCCCATTAGCAGGATGTTGCAGGAATCGGGACCAGCCATCGAAGTGCAGCGGGCTTGTAGACGCTGTGAAGAAATCGGTCACCAGGCACGGGATTGTCGAAACCGGCAACTCTACTACTGCTGGCGCTGTGGAAAACGAGGAATCAAGACGACGGAATGTTGCGGCTTGGCTTCGGGAAACGGACAGCGGCCTTACCTGCCCCAGGACCAGGTGAGGGCAGCCGCCGACCTGTCCCGGGAATAGACCCAATCTTGCGAGTGGAGAAGGCACGCATCGTGGCTCAGGTCAAGATCGAGGGTCAAGTGAGGCAAGCCACCATAGACACCAGAGCCACGAGAAGCTTTATAAGCGAGGATGCAGCCGGCAAACTCGACGCTAGCCAGCTAAGAGAAGTACGCGCCAAAGTCAGTATGGCGGATGGGAGTCGCGCCACCGTATGCAAAGCCCTCGTCGCGACAGTGCAACTCGGTGACAGTTGCGCTTGTATACCCTTCTTAGTGCTGTCAACCGTCGTGGACGACGTGATCTTGGGCATAGATTTCCTGTGCGCCATCCGAGCCTCACTGCACTGTGGACCTGTGCAACTGCAGCTAAGCCCAGCGTGCTTGCAGACCCCCACAGGACGTCGTAACACCATCCGCGCCATCCCGGCGAGCCAGGATCCTCTTCCCGGGTGGGAAACGACATTGGGCGGGACCATCGAAGCACTCATCACGCACACACAGACCGCAAGCGACGCGATCACCAAGGCCACAGCAAAGCATCACGAAGACCCCTTCGGGGGAACCACAGCCGGACCAGGCGATCTGTCCGCACCAGCCACGAGCCATCACGAAGACCCCTTCGGGGGCACCACAGCCGGACCAGGCGATCTGTCCGCACCAGCCACGAGCCATCACGAAGACCCCTTCGGGGGAACCACAGCCGGACCAGGCGATCTGTCCGCACCAGCAACGAGTCATCACAAAGCACGAACCACAGCCGGACCAGGCGATTCGTCC
>JAWNPO010000248.1:0-81153 GCA_035047525.1 Drosophila quinaria | reverse complement strand
AGTTGTGAATTTTTTTTTGCGGCAGATAAAACATATTGTTATTATTATTATTATTGATAAGTTAGAACAGTTTACAAAACTAAGACTAACTTATGAGGTATAGCACTGGCGGCGTGGCCTTCGGCTGTATTGTTTTTAAAACATATTATAATTGCGAATATAGTCGAATAACTATTAGCCGATATTAGCTGTTAACTGAATATATATACATTTTACTTCGAATTGAAATAGGACAGCAGCAGCAAAGTGTCATAGCAGCAGAATTTGAGAGTGCAACTAGCTTTTGCGCTTGGCATATGTGTTTGTAAAGGGAACCAGTGTTGCCAGACAGTTTATACCCAAGCTTGTACAAAAAATAAACAAAGTTGATAAAGATATACTGTCCAAAAAAAAAATTAAATTTCAAAATTTCTGATGTCTGATTCAAAAATTTCTGATATCTTATAAAAAAAAACCCCTTTACGAGGTAAAAGTCTAGTGACGAAAACAGTTATATGCCCCAAAATTGCTGATATCCAATTTTGGAAGCGATGTTTATTAGAAAGTTTGACACATAAATTATTTTAAAAAAATTTTTGCATTCGGCACTGCGCAAAACAGTGAGTTTTATTTGGTATGAAGAATTGAGACATTTTAGCGCAATGTGCCGAGTGCCAAAATTTTTTTTAAAATAATTTATATGTCAAACTTAATGTTATTCGTCACAAAATTGGATATCAAATTTTGAGGCATATAACTGTTTTCGTCTGCATGCAAATGTATTAGAGTCTTGTCGCAAAAGTTGCTGACTCCAGATCTCAATGTTTCTGCACGCAAAGTTATTAAGTCTTTTCCGCAATGTTAGTTGCTGTGTAAGATCTCAATGGTATTGCACACAGGCCAATCCCTAAGTAAAACACTCTCGAGTTGTAATTATGAACTGACATCGTTTATTGAATTGTATGCGTTTTTAAAGGTTTCCTTATGTACTAATAGACAGAGTTAGATATAGTATTCATATATTCCTGACTTCTTCCTACTTATTGTATTGTCTTATGTAATTATTAGATAGAGTCGACAGTTGCCTTACATTATGTTTGGTTCTCTTTTACTCATTGTCTAGTCTGATCTTATCTTATGTATTAGTTATTTGACCCCCCTAGGATCCACATTCTAATCTGCTCTACATTTCTTTACTCCTTGTGCTCTATGTTCTTATCTGCTCCCACATATGTATATGCAGGCTAGCTTATGTTAATTTGATCTTCAGTATTGCTGAGAACTGAGATTTCGACCCGTGTGGTAATCTTGATGTCGTCGTGACCCTTTTGTGTCACTTGAGTGTTGCACATGTCGTGGTGGATTCCGAGGGGTGCTCAAAAAGTATGTTCATTTATGAACATTTTGCGGGGGGCCATGGTCAATTGGCTGTAGTGGGTGGAGATCCGAACTCTATATTAACCTTATGTTTATCTTGTTTACATTTTCTTATCATGAACATTGTGCCTACAGCTATCATTCCAATAATTATTAGTGTTAGAGAGGTGTGTCCTGATACATTATGAAATTCAATTTTTCTTAACCTAAAATTTTCAAGTTTTTGATCTTCTAGTAATTTCTTAATGTTATTAATTTCTTCTGTATTGTTAATGAGCTTATTTGTCATGGGTTTTATTTTATTTAGTGGAATATTATTTGCTAACTTAATTAGAGGTGCTGCTTGATGTTGAATGTCATCCTCTGTTGTAATCTCTTGCGACGCGGTCAGTAAGTGCTTGTCTTGACGGGCAGTGCATCCTTCTTGTAGCTGCAATATACCTTGTGCTGTTATTTGTAGCACTTGACTGTGTTGACTTCCGCAGGTCCACTCCAGGATCGGTTCGTTGAAGATTTTGAACAACCAAGTGTTTCGGGTGTGTAGCTGGGTCCACATGTCTTCGGCTGCTACTTGTTGAAACTCGCATGCTGGATCTGTGCTTTGCTTTAACGTTGACATCTCGCATGAGTTATCTGCTGCGCTCTTCCAGGGCCAATTTCCCTTGCATAGCCAGTGTTTGTTGGACTGCAGGTTACACTTCGTTAATTGAATGCCCGTTATCAAAGTGTAGATGTCTTGGTTGAAGTTGTATACCAAGTATTCGGCCTTTACTTGAACCATGACTGTTCTCCTATGCTTTACTACTGGTATGGGAATTATTCGATAAATCGTTGCTGATTCCTGGTTGAACAACGGGATCTCGGCGTGTATTACTAGCCGATTGTCTACTATCATGGCTTGCGCTTCCATTAAGTTGTAAATTTCCTTTATCTCTGTGCCAGTGGACTCTCCAGGAAGTCTTTGCTGAGCTGGCAGTTTCTCTTTTATAATATTAATTTCCGCTTTCAATTGAGACGGTTTGAGTAGCTGTGGGTTAATTCTCCCATGATTCAAATCAATAAATAAGTTTGTAATCGCTGCTTGTATCTTTTCACAATTTTCGATTAATTGAATTATTTGTGATAGCATTATTTGATATGACAGCGCCATTTGATTTATATATATCTTTTCCGCTATTTCGTTTCGCAGTCTTTGTATTTCATCATCCATTGCCTCGAATTGCTTGTTAACATCTTCTGTAGTCTTCTTTAATATGTTGATTGTCGAATCTATGATAGACGTTTGTTTTTTGTATATTCTGTTTAACTCCTGTTGGTTGTCGAACACATTCTGTATGTTATCCTTAAGTGACTTCCGGTCATCGGCGTCCATTGTTCCAAATAGAATATGATGTATCGATCCCACGAATTCAAAGGGTGCACGTCTATTTCTTTTCACTTTTAGAAGGAGTTCGTTGTTGTTTTTCAGTTGAGTGTATCTGAAGAACATTGTTTGTGTCATCATCGCGCATGCTCCTTCAAACTGAACTAAGTATTTACAATTCAGTGCTACTTCTTCGATGTAATAGTTTATCCGATTTAGTTCCAGTATATATGGTTCTAGATTGTAGTGAATGATCAGGTTCCATTTCGATGAAACTATGTCTAGTTTTCCTTTTACATCTAGAAACATCATGGCGTTGCTATGTATGGGTGTTATTTTCGCCTGATCCGGTTTCGTTGTATTAAGTCCGGTTGCTTGATTTATTAACGTGAATATAAGCAGACAGCTGATTATTGATACTGCTGCCGTTGCTTCCTTCTTCCGATTTGTTTGGGTTTCTTCTTTATTGATATTTAACGGGCAGAGCTTGTGAATCGGACGTTTTATTGTTCCATTTTGAGTTTTGATTGAGGCTACTCTTACTTTTCCATCTACTCCTGGGTGAGTTTCTTCTACTCGTCCGAGCGGCCATTTTGTCGGGCTTGTGTTCTCGTTTTTTACTAGAACTATTTGTCCGTCTTCCAAATTTTGTGACTCTTTTTGCCATTTCAATCGTTTTTGTAGTGTTACTAAATATTCGTCTTTCCATTTTTGCCAAAAGTGTGTCTTCATTTTGGACAGCAGTTTCCAACGATCTGTTAACGATATTTTCTTATCAATAACACTTTCGGTCACCTCCAACATTGGTCTTCCGATTAGAAAATGGCCTGGAGTCAGAATGTCATCGAATTCGTTGCTGTAGTCTATCGGATATAACGGTCGAGAGTTCATTATGGCTTCAATTTGTGCCAGCAATGTACTCATCTCCTCATACGTGAGTGTGCTGTCTCCAATTATTCTTTTTAAGTGATGTTTAACTGATTTCACTCCAGCTTCCCAAATTCCTCCAAAGTGAGGACTTGCCGGCGGAATAAAATGCCATTCTATTCTCTCCTTCTCCAATATGGGGGCTAGACTGTTGTTTTGTATTGCTTGCATAAATTCAGAGTTCAATTTTCTCTCTGCTCCTACGAAGTTTGTACCGTTGTCTGAATAGATGTGTTGGCATTTTCCCTTTCTTGCTGTGAACCTTTTGAGTGCTGCTATAAATGCTTCTGTGGTTAGATCGCTTACTGCCTCCAAATGTACTGCTTTTGTGCTCATGCATACAAACAGTGCTATGTACCCTTTGTATGACTTTTGTCCTCTTCCTTTTGATACTCTAATGTTTATGGGTCCTGCGTAGTCGATTCCTGTATGACTGAATGGTGGTGATATCGTGACTCTTGGCTCTGGTATTTGACCCATTAACTGTTCCATATTTTGCTGACGAAATCTTGTGCATTTTACGCATTTGTGTATTATTCGTTTAACTGAATTTTTTAGACCATTTATCCAGAATCTTTGTTTTATTTGTGCTTCTGTTACTCTGTTTCCTCCGTGAAGCGTTTCTATGTGTGTTTTTTGAATCATTAGATCTCCTAAATGTGATTTATTTATTATTATTGGGTGCTTTTGATTGTATTGTAGCTCCGCATATTGAAGTCTGCCACCTACTCTGAGGACTCCGTTATTGTCGAGAAACGGGTGCAGCGATGCTATTTTGCTTTTTGTATCTATTTGTAGTTTTTCTTTTAGTTTTGACACTTCATTTGAGTATTCTTTACTTTGATGATGTTTAATTATTATTAATTCGGCTTCTTTTAACTCATGAGCTGATAATTTTCCAACGTTTCCCTGTTTTTTGCATAAATTCAAGAACCGTTTTACGTTCGCAACGACTCTAATTAATTTTTCCAGGCAACTGAACCTGGTTTCCATAATGTCTAGAAAGTTTTCATCTTTATTTGTTTGGCAATTCAACATTGTTACATTTTCTTTTTCAGTTGGCCATTCTTTTTTATCCTTTGTTAACCAGTCTGGGCCATTCCACCATATCTTGGCTGTTGTTAATTTATCTGGCGTAATACCTCTGGTTCCAAGATCTGCTGGATTCTCTTTAGTTCCCACGTGACTCCACGTGGCTGCGGGTGCTAACTCCTTGATTTGTTCTGCTCTCATGCGTACGAATTTGTCCTTATTCTTGTTGTTTCTTATCCAGCCAAGTGTAATTGTAGAGTCGCTCCAAGCATATATATGTACTTTTGTTTGTATTGTCGCCGTCACAACGCTTAGTAGTTTTGCAAGAAGGTGTGCTGCACATAACTCTAATTTTGGTAATGTTTTCCGGTTCTTAATAGGGTTCACCTTTGTTTTACTGGTGATTAATGCCACTCCTGTTGGTGTCTTTCCGTAAATTACAGCAGCATATGCCAACTCGGATGCATCGGCAAATCCATGCAGTTCCAAGGGCGTGTCCTGACATGCTCCTGTCCATCTTGGGATTTTTATATCTTCTATAGATTTCAGTTTTTGATTGAAGTCTAACCACTCTTGAGATGCTGTTATATTTAATGGTTCATCCCAAGTCGTTTCTGATATCCAAAGTTTTTGAATGAAAAGTTTTGCCAATATTGTTACTGGTGAGAGCCACCCCATTGGGTCGAAAATTCTTGCTAAGGCTGATAGCACCTTCCGTTTTGTGAGTTTTTCTTCTGAAGGCATGCATATATTGAAACTGAAGTGGTCATCTTGTGGGTTCCATTTTACGCCCAAGGTTTTAATAGATTCTTCGTTGTTGATTTCGAATAATTTCTCCGTGACTTGTCCAGATAATGTTGTTGTTATTAACTTGTCATTTGATGTCCATTTCCGGAGATGGAATCCATACCTCTCTAGCTCTTTGGATATATTTCTGTAGATGTCGATACATGCTTCTTTACTTTCTGCTCCTGTCATCAAATCATCCATATAAAAGTCAGTTTTTATTATTTCCTTAATAGAGGCATCAGTACATCTTTTGGATATTTCTAGCAGGCATCTTGTTGCTAGAAACGGAGCAGAAGTTGTTCCATAAGTAACCGTTGTTAATTTGAATTCCTTAATGGGCTCCTTCGGATCACTTCTCCATAAGATTTTAAGGTACTTCTGATCTTCTTCTGCTACTTTTATTTGTCTGTACATTTTCTCTACATCAGCTGTCAATACATATTTCCAGTTTCTCCATTTTAGAATTATTTCCAAGATTGATTTTTGAATGTGGGGTCCGGTAAGCTGAACATCATTAAGGCTTTTCCCATTAGTGGTTTTCGAGGAAGCATCAAATACAACACGAAGCTTTGTTGTCAAACTTTCCTCTCGAATTACTGGTTGATGTGGTATATAATATTTCCCATCCTTTATTTCTTTTGTTTCTTCCATGTGGTTGTTCTCCTGATACTCTTTCATGAATTGAGTATATTGACTTCTTAGCTTACCGTCCTTCAGAAGTCTTTTTTCTAAGTTTATAAGCCGTGCTAAAGCCCGATGTCTGGACTCTCCCAACTCTTTCTCTTCCTCGAATGGCATCTTGACAATGAATCTACCGTCCTTGTCTATTTTTGTTGTATCCTTGAAGATTTCCATGCACTTTTTATTGTCCGTGGTTAGTTGTGCTTGTGGTATTTCTTCAATTTCCCAAAATTTCTCTAAATTTACTGCCGTGTGAATGCGCTTTGATCCTGATATCTTTACAGCTCCAGACAAAATCCATCCCAGTTTTGTACATTGTCCAATAACTGTGTCTTCTTGCTTTAGTCCCTTCGTTAGAATGGCAGCTAATAGATCTCCTCCAATAAGGATATCAATCCTACTTCGTTTATTAAATGTAGGATCCGCCAGAATTTCATTTGTCCAAACGTCTTTATTGTATTCGAAGGATTGTGGAGGTTGGGGGCTCACGATTTTCGTTAATATAACGGCGTCGGCTTCAAATTTCTCGTCGCTTGGAAATCTTGGTCGAATCCTCAATTTAATGACCGACTTCGACACTCCAACTAGATTTTCTCCAAGTCCATACAGTTCCGTTCGCTTTTTCTGCTTAGGTAGCCTAAGCGTTTGTGCTGTTTCTTCTGAGACGACTGTAATTTGCGATCCTTGATCTACGAGTGCGCGACAGATAATCCATTCCCCAGTAATTGATTGTACCTCTACTAGAGCTGTTGCCAGCAATGTAGTTTTTGCTGTTCTAGTTGACATTGTTGTTTTTGTTTCATACTCCCTATGCAGTAGATCATTATGTTTCCCTTTGCATTTTCCACACGTTTCTTGGCATTTGTGGGTATATGAGAATTTTTGATCTAAGCATCTGAAGCATATATGTTCGGCACGTAAGAATTCCCACCTTTCTGTTGGATCCAATTTGCTGAATTTGTAGCAGTCATGTATGGTGTGACCTGGCGTTTTACAATGTCTGCACGCGTTGTCCACTGTTGTACTCATCATCTTTGAGCTCTCTTTGTATATCCTGGGTTTCACCGCTTGTATCGTTTGCAAATGTTTCTCCAGAAACTGTAAGACATTTTCTAGTGACTGTATTTCCTTTGTATTGCCAGAAGTATGCTCGTATTGCTGTATTCCATGACGATCAAATTTTCTGATCAGAATACTGGCAATGAATGGCTCTGCGTCCTTAATCGGGATGCCCATACCTTGTATTGCGTGTAGACTCTTATTTGTTGTATCTAACATGTTTTGTACGCTTTTGTCTGATTCACTATTCATGCTTGGCAGGTCCAAAATACGACTCCAATGGTTGGTGAATAGCTTTCTCTTGTTCTCGTATCTGTTCCTCAGTATATTCATGGCTGCTTCATAATTTTCGCTGCTTATGTGTAAGTGCCTTATCAGTTGAGCACTTTCTCCTTTAACTAGTTCTTTTAGTCTGATGAATTTGGCTTTCGCATCCAATTCATCGTTAGCGTCGACTATTTGATCAAACATGTCTGCGAAGTTTGCCCATGATGTTATATCTCCAAAGAAAGGTGGAATGTCCACCGGTTTCAATTTTATTTTTTGTCCTGATGGCTTGATCTCCGAGATCCACCTTACTTTTTCCCTTTTTTCTTCAATGAGCTCTTCGTATCGCATTTGTATTGGTGACGTTACTTGTTCATGGGATTCCAATTCTTTGAAAATTTCCGTTATCCTTTCGAAATCTTCTTTGATCTCGTTCAGATCGTTTTGGATTTGTTTCGGATTTTGTCCAGCGCGATTCATTGTTCTTTCCATCGTATATAACGCCCTGTTAAATTTTTCTATCCGCATTTCCTTCTTTTCCATCTCGTGAAACACTGTTTCGTTTAGTGCTCTATCGATGGTTTTCTTATTTAATTCCGTCATAATTTTATTTTTCATGGCTTGGGTTTTCTCAAAGGCTCCCTTCACAAAATAATCTCCTCCACATAAGGATTCATTTTCTTGTAGCACCTGATGTTGTCTCTTGAACAATTCCCATTGTTCTTGAATTTTTGTTGCCCAATCCAAATTTGGGCACTCGTCCTTCATTACTTCATCGTACCAGTGTTTCAATTGATTGAATATGACATTCTGACTAGCCCCCAATGCATTGAGCTGATCCCGAGTATAAACCATTTTGAACTTATATGTATTTTATATATTTTTTTTTTATTTTCTATATTTTTCTTTTTCAAATTGTTTCAATTCTTTAATAAATTTTACTTTTTCTTCGCCTATCGTAACTGCGATCAACGTTCGCAGCTCTTGCCTTCGTTTGTCTCTTTGGTACCTTTTTCCAGCTCTTTTCGTCTTTTTCTTTTGTTCCTGTGGCTCGTCCGACTTCTGTTGACGTCTTCGGTTGTATTCCTCGATCGTCAGGGGTAGGGGACCGGCACCTTCTTCTGCAGCGTCCTTTAGGAACTCTTTCCGTTTTTGGATTGAGTATTCCAATTTTTTGATTTGACGTGCTTTGTATTCTTCAATACTTATGCGATGTGGGTTTGAAATCGCTTGCTTCTGTTCTTCTATCAACTGTTGTTGTGCAGTCAATAATTTTTCGAATTTTTTCTGGAACTCGTCCATACGCCTTATTTTTTAACGTTCAGATGTTGTTTATTTATAGAAACTCCTGTTTCAATTTGTTTTTTCCTTTGTGATTTCGCAGAACCACTTTCTAAGGGTTGTTTTTTTTTTTCTCGTGTCGCCGCACGTCACAATGTTGCGCCGCTGGGTTATTTAGTTACCACTTACAAGCGTAGCGCTTTAATTTTTGTTGTTGCGCCGTTTATTTTGAGTTATCAGTTCTGATCCGCGCAGTTCTTTACTGCGTCGTCCAGGCCAGTGATACCCACGCCGCTTTCTTTTTGCGGATCAGCTCTGATCCCACGCAGCTCTTTTTCCTGCGTCTCCCAGTTGCTGATTCCCGCCGTTCAATACAAATTTTTCTTTTAGTGCGCCGTTTATCTTGGGTTATCAACCCTGATCCGCGCAGCACTTTTCTACGTCGTCCAGGCCAGTGATACCCACGTCGCTTTACTTGGTTGCGCCGTTTATCTTGGGTTATCAACCCTGATCCGCGCAGCACTTTTTCCTACGTCGTCCAGGCCAGTGATACCCACGTTCGCTTTACTTGGTTGCGCCGTTTATCTTGGGTTATCAACCCTGATCCGCGCAGCACTTTTCTACGTCGCCCAGGCCAGTGATACCCACGTCGCTTTACTTGGTTGCGCCGTTTATCTTGGGTTATCAACCCTGATCCGCGCAGCACTTTTCTACGTCGTCCAGGCCAGTGATACCCACGTCGCTTTACTTGGTTGCGCCGTTTATCTTGGGTTATCAACCCTGATCCGCGCAGCACTTTTCTACGTCGTCCAGGCCAGTGATACCCACGTCGCTTTACTTTTTGTCTGATCAGCTCCGATCCCGCAGCAGCTCTTTTCCTGCGTCGTCCAGTCGCTGTTCCCACGTCGTCAGCTCTGATCCCGCGCAGCTCTTTTCCTGCGTAGTCCAGTCGCTGATCCTTGCCGTTACAATTTTTCTTCAGCTTCGACACCGCGCCGTTCGTTTGACGCTTCGATGCTGATTCCCTCGCCGCTCTTATTCCAGCGCCGCTTGCCTTTTGTTGCTCCACCGCCGTTCGTCCAATCCCACGCTGCAGTCAATCGTTGTAGCAGGAAATTATTATTTTATTTTTAATCCCTAACTATGCCACGATGCACGACAGGTGCTATCTATGGACTTGTCTGTGCGATACCGACTAAAGTATCTGCTACAGTTGGCAGTCACTGAGCTAGATTGCTCGAAGGACCATATGTATGCAAAGTTATTAAGTCTTTTCCGCAATGTTAGTTGCTGTGTAAGATCTCAATGGTATTGCACACAGGCCAATCCCTAAGTAAAACACTCTCGAGTTGTAATTATGAACTGACATCGTTTATTGAATTGTATGCGTTTTTAAAGGTTTCCTTATGTACTAATAGACAGAGTTAGATATAGTATTCATATATTCCTGACTTCTTCCTACTTATTGTATTGTCTTATGTAATTATTAGATAGAGTCGACAGTTGCCTTACATTATGTTTGGTTCTCTTTTACTCATTGTCTAGTCTGATCTTATCTTATGTATTAGTTATTTGACCCCCCTAGGATCCACATTCTAATCTGCTCTACATTTCTTTACTCCTTGTGCTCTATGTTCTTATCTGCTCCCACATATGTATATGCAGGCTAGCTTATGTTAATTTGATCTTCAGTATTGCTGAGAACTGAGATTTCGACCCGTGTGGTAATCTTGTGTCGTCGTGACCCTTTTGTGTCACTTGAGTGTTGCACATGTCGTGGTGGATTCCGAGGGGTGCTCAAAAAGTATGTTCATTTATGAACAGGGTTCATGACTTATGATCAAAAAGTACGAAATTTGAAAACTCCCATAACTTTGTAGAAAACTCATCCGATCTACATGCGGAATATCTTTTTGATCATAATTTGGCCTCAATATGAATAAATTGACTCAACAATATTAGTTTTGAAAAAAAATTGATTTTGAAAAATTTGATCGTACCCCATGAATAGGGGTTCATGACTTATGATCAAAAAGTACGAAATTTGAAAACTCCCATAACTTTGTGAAAACTCATCCGATCTACATGCGGAATATCTTTTTGATCATAATTTGGCCTCAATATGAATAAATTGACTCAACACTATTAGTTTTGAAAAAAAATGGATTTTGAAAAATTTGATCGTACCCCATGAATAGGGGTTCATGACTTATGATCAAAAAGTACGAAATTTGAAAACTCCCATAACTTTGTGAAAACTCATCCGATTTACATGCGGAATATGTTTTTGATCATAATTTGGCCTCAATATGAATAAATTGACTCAACACTATTAGTTTTGAAAAAAAATGGATTTTAAAAAATTTGATCGTACCCCATGAATAGGGGTTCATGACTTATGATCAAAAAGTACGAAATTTGAAAACTCCCATAACTTTGTGAAAACTCATCCGATCTACATGCGGAATATCTTTTTGATCATAATTTGGCCTCAATATGAATAAATTGACTCAACAATATTGGTTTTGAAAAAAAAATTTTTTTTAAAAATTTGATCGTACCCCATGAATAGGGGTTCATGACTTATGATCAAAAAGTACGAAATTTGAAAACTCCCATAACTTTGTGAAAACTCATCCGATCTACATGCGGAATATCTTTTTGATCATAATTTGGCCTCAATATGAATAAATTGACTCAACAATATTGGTTTTGAAAAAAATAAGATTTTGAAAAATTTGATCGTACCCCATGAATAGGGGTTCATGACTTATGATCAAAAAGTACGAAATTTGAAAACTCCCATAACTTTGTGAAAACTCATCCGATCTACATGCGGAATATCTTTTTGATCATAATTTGGCCTCAATATGAATAAATTGACTCAACAATATTAGTTTTGAAAAAAAATTTTTTTTTGAAATTCGATCGTACCCCATGAATAGGGGTTCATGACTTATGATCAAAAAGTACGAAATTTGAAAACTCCCATAACTTTGTGAAAACTCATCCGATCTACATGCGGAATATCTTTTTGATCATAATTTGGCCTCAATATGAATAAATTGACTCAACAATATTGGTTTTGAAAAAAAAATAAGATTTTGAAAAATTTGATCGTACCCCATGAATAGGGGTTCATGACTTATGATCAAAAAGTACGAAATTTGAAAACTCCCATAACTTTGTGAAAACTCATCCGATCTACATGCGGAATATCTTTTTGATCATAATTTGGCCTCAATATGAATAAATTGACTCAACAATATTAGTTTTGAAAAAAAAGTTTTTTTTGAAATTTGATCGTACCCCATGAATAGGGGTTCATGACTTATGATCAAAAAGTACGAAATTTGAAAACTCCCATAACTTTGTGAAAACTCATCCGATCTACATGCGGAATATCTTTTTGATCATAATTTGGCCTCAATATGAATAAATTGACTCAACAATATTAGTTTTGAAAAAAAATTTTTTTTTAAAAATTTGATCGTACCCCATGAATAGGGGTTCATGACTTATGATCAAAAAGTACGAAATTTGAAAACTCCCATAACTTTGTGAAAACTCATCCGATTTACATGCGGAATATCTTTTTGATCATAATTTGGCCTCAATATGAATAAATTGACTCAACAATATTAGTTTTGAAAAAAATAATAAGATTTAAAAAAATTGATCGTACCCCATGAATAGGGGTTCATGACTTATGATCAAAAAGTACGAAATTTGAAAACTCCCATAACTTTGTGAAAACTCATCCGATCTACATGCGGAATATCTTTTTGATCATAATTTGGCCTCAATATGAATAAATTGACTCAACAATATTAGTTTTGAAAAAAAAATGTTTTTGAAAAATTTGATCGTACCCCATGAATAGGGGTTCATGACTTATGATCAAAAAGTACGAAATTTGAAAACTCCCATAACTTTGTGAAAACTCATCCGATCTACATGCGGAATATCTTTTTGATCATAATTTGGCCTCAATATGAATAAATTGACTCAACAATATTGGTTTTGAAAAAAATAAGATTTTGAAAAATTTGATCGTACCCCATGAATAGGGGTTCATGACTTATGATCAAAAAGTACGAAATTTGAAAACTCCCATAACTTTGTGAAAACTCATCCGATCTACATGCGGAATATCTTTTTGATCATAATTTGGCCTCAATATGAATAAATTGACTCAACAATATTAGTTTTGAAAAAAAATTTTTTTTTGAAATTCGATCGTACCCCATGAATAGGGGTTCATGACTTATGATCAAAAAGTACGAAATTTGAAAACTCCCATAACTTTGTGAAAACTCATCCGATCTACATGCGGAATATCTTTTTGATCATAATTTGGCCTCAATATGAATAAATTGACTCAACAATATTGGTTTTGAAAAAAAAAAGTTTTTGAAAAATTTGATCGTACCCCATGAATAGGGGTTCATGACTTATGATCAAAAAGTGCGAAATTTGAAAACTCCCATAACTTTGTGAAAACTCATCCGATCTACATGCGGAATATCTTTTTGATCATAATTTGGCCTCAATATGAATAAATTGACTCAACAATATTGGTTTTGAAAAAAAAATAAGATTTTGAAAAATTTGATCGTACCCCATGAATAGGGGTTCATGACTTATGATCAAAAAGTACGATATTTGAAAACCCCCATAATATGACTTATGATCAAAAAGTACGGAATTTGAAAACCCCCTTAACTTTGTGAAAACTCATCCGATTTACATGCGGAATATGTTTTTGATCATAATTTGGCCTCAATATGAATAAATTGACTCAACAATATTAGTTTTGAAAAAAAATTTTTTTTTGTTAAATTCGATCGTACCCCATGAATAGGGGTTCATGACTTATGATCAAAAAGTACGAAATTTGAAAACTCCCATAACTTTGTGAAAACTCATCCGATCTACATGCGGAATATCTTTTTGATCATAATTTGGCCTCAATATGAATAAATTGACTCAACAATATTGGTTTTGAAAAAAAATAAGATTTTGAAAAATTTGATCGTACCCCATGAATAGGGGTTCATGACTTATGATCAAAAAGTGCGAAATTTGAAAACTCCCATAACTTTGTAGAAACTCACCCGATCTACATGCGGAATGTCTTTTTGATCATAATTTGGCCTTAATATGAATAAATTGACTTAACAATATTATTATTATTATTAATGGGGGGAGCCTGCACTGCGACCCTTTTGGATCTATTGTGCCCCCTTCTGAGCTTATAGCTCATCCATCAACCCGATCTCTCGCACGAAGTCGAGGATTTTGGTCGGATTGAGTTATACAATGTCCCCAATAGGTATGACATATTTCCCTAGAAGACTACATCTGCGTCTGGATAGAGCAGTGCATTCTGCTAGTATATGCATTGAGGATTCCTCCTCACTGTTGCAGAACCGGCAGGTTCCGCTCCTAACAATGCCCAATTTGGATAGGTGACTTCTCAGTCTACAGTGCCCTGTCAGCAGACCGGTGAGTATTCTGAGTCTGTTCTTTCCTAGTGAAATTGCCTGCTTGAACCGCTTGGGGTTGTAGCTGCCTAGGAGGTGTTTAGCTTGTCTGAGACCTGTGGTCTCAGTCCAATGCGACTGCTGAAGTCGTCTCTCTTCCTTGCGTAAGTACTCCCGAATTGTGTGACTTCCAATTCCACAAAACGGTTCAGGACCTATTAGGGGTCTGCTAGCCCCCATTCTGGCTAGTTTGTCAGCCATTTCATTCCCTGCTATATCCATGTGACCTGGGATCCATCTTAGGGTTAGCCTATTATGTAATCCCAGTTGGTTTAGCTTCTTTCGTACCTCGTACACTACTTTAGACGTTACTTTCGCCTTATCGAGTGCATGAAGGGCTGCTTGGCTATCGGATAGAATGGCAATATCCCTATTCCGATAGTTCCTATTGAGATTAAAATCAGCACACCTCCCTATTGCACATACTTCAGCTTGGAAGATACTGGTATATGTTCCTAGGGATTCATGGTATGATATCCGAGGGCCCACAACTCCAAGTCCTGTGCCTTGGTCTGTGAGAGATCCATCGGTGTACCATTTTATGGTGTGCTGTCTCATAGGATGGACCTCATTAAGTGTTGTCCATTCTTTCTTGCTACTCAGGTTCACTTCGAAATTCTGCTCGAACGTATGTACGGCTGTCATCTCGTCCCTTGGTTGCGTAAGCAAGGGGAGATCACCTGATAGCAGTTCCGCGTCTCTTAGGCTAAGGATGTGACTACTTCCAACTCCATCCCGTGCCATCCTTAGAAGAGTCGCTCTTTGGTGTAGTCTGATGACCACATGGAGTGGCGTGAGCTCCATTAGAACTTCAATGGCTGCTGTCGGACAGGTGCTCATAGCCCCTGTCATACATACGCAGGCCATTCGTTGCAGTCTTTGCAACTGTTTCTTGACGGTGATGAGTTGTGCTCTATCACCCCAGGCTATTGCTCCATATGTGAGCATTGGCCTGACTACCATTAAGTATAGCCATCTGATTATCTTCGGTGATGTGCCCCATGATTTCCCGGCTATACTGCGACATGTGTAAAGTGCTCTAGAGCACTTTGATATCGCGTTCTTTACATGGGAGCCGAAATTTAATCTGCTGTCAAAAGTGACTCCTAGGTACTTAACCTCCTTGCTTGTTTCTATTATGCTGTTCGACAGCCTTATTTGCCTCATCCTCTGCAACTTGTACCTTTTAGTGAAGGGAACGATGACTGTCTTGGCGGGGTTGAGGTTGAGGCCCACCTCTCCACACCAGTCGCTCGTTATCCGTAGTCCTAATTGTACAATGTCGCAGAGTGTTTCTTCGAATTTGCCTCGTGCTATGATCACAATGTCATCAGCGTAGCCCTGACATTGAATTCCATAGCCGGCAAGTTTCTGGAGTAGTTCATCTACTAGTAGACTCCAAAGTAAAGGAGACAAAACGCCCCCTTGGGGACAACCTTTTGTGGTTGTGACAGTAACAGTGTTATCTTGAACTGTTGCCGTGGCTTGTCTAGACGCCAGCAGTGAGGAAATCCATCTGCTGGTGGTTGCGTCTAGGCCCCTCCTGGTCAGGGCAGCCTGGACAGCACCGTGAGATGTGTTGTCGAAGGCACCCTCTATGTCCAGGAAGGCGCATATGGCCACCTCCTTATTATCAACCACTGTGCTTAAGGTGCGGTGTAGCTGATATAGTGCCGTATCCGTGGATCGGCCTACTCTGTATGCATGCTGCGTTGGTTGCAGCGGAGTTTGCATCAGAAGAGTACTTCTTATCTTGTAGTCCACCAGCTTCTCCATCGTTTTCAGTAAAAACGATGTTAAACTGATGGGTCTGAAGGACTTGGGGCTGGTGATATCTTTCTTCCCTGCCTTGGGGATGAAGACCACCCTAGCTCTACGCCATGCTTTTGGTATATATCCAAGTGCAAGGCTACTAATCATAATCCTTCTAAGAATGGGGAGGAGGATGCCCTGCCCTTGCTGTAGAAAGGATGGTGATATCATGTCAAGGCCCGGCGATTTATAGGGCTGGAATGTACCAATTGCCCATTGTAACCGTCCTGTTGTGACTGTCGACTTGGCGATTTTCCAGTCGGCAGACACTGGCCTAGACATGTTTCTTGCATCGACTGTATCTTCTTGTACCGGGGTGCTTCCCGGGAAGCGTGTCTCAAACAAGAGCTCTAGTCTCGCTACACTGCTGTTAGTGAAGGTGCCATCCCTTCGTTTCAGAGCTAAATTTGCCTCAGGCGTACGTTTCGAAAGTGCCCTGTGGAAACGGGCACCTTCGGTTGTACTCTCTATACTTTCGCAGAACTTGCGATAATTCTTCCGTTTGGCCTTTCTTATCTCCTTATTGTAGGAGGTCAGGCTTTCACGGTAAGAGTCCCAAGTCCCGTCTCTTTTCGCCCCATTGAAGAGGCGACGGGTGGTGGTTCGTAGCCTCTCAAGGCTATCGTTCCACCAAGGGGCGTCCGTTTCTATGCGCTTCCTTCCAAAAGGACAGCTTTCTTCGAATGCATCTGTTATGCTACTGTTTATATTGCCTACAACTCTTTCTAATTCCAATTGTGTGCGGGGTATACCCGTCTCTTCATTGGAGAGATTGAGTTGTAGGGTCGTTTTAAACTTTTCCCAGTTTGTTTTCCTGGGGTTACGGGCTGGTACGCTACTGTCTGTGTTGACCTGCAGCTCAAAGAGGATGATTCTATGGTCAGACATAGATTCCTCCATGGAGACATGCCAGTTACTTAGGTGTGGCTTAAGGCACCTACTTATCAGGGTGATGTCTAATACTTCTTCCCTGATTCTAGTTACGAATGTCGGTATGGCACCGACATTTCCAATTTCTAAGTTATATCTAAATATAAAGTCAAGAAGGTACTCACCTCTTGTGTTTGTGTCTGTGCTTCCCCAGACCACATGATGAGCGTTGGCATCACACCCGATTATCAGGGGGAGCTTCTCCCTGGCGCAGTGTTCTGCCAGTCCAACAATTTCCTGTGGCGGACAGGCTTCATCGCCGGCGAAATACGCCGAGGCCACCACTGTGGTACGTGTGCTACCAGCAGTCTGCACTGCAATTGGCACGCAGTCCCTGCTTAGGAATTCTGAAAGGATGGTATAGTTAATACATTTCCTCACCATTATACATGCTCTAGGTACCGGGTCTCTTTGGTCCCAGATTACCTTTGCGTCCGCTGTGTACAGGCCTTTGATGCCATTGTTGACCCATCGCTCCTGTACTAGAGCTAGCCCAAGGTGTTGGGTGGTGAACATCCTGGCTAGGACGGCAGAGGCCGCCTTCGCGCGGTGGATGTTCACCTGGGCTAGCTTAGTGCTGATGACTTGCGTCATCGCACTATAGCAGCGGCTCCATATCACATGACGAGGGGGGCCGGGAGTTCCCCTCGTCATCGCGTGGCGTCAGAGTGACGTCCGCTCCTTCCAGTTCGTCGAGCAACTCCTGGGAAGACATGGCCTGCTGCTGGTCCATCTCCTCAACTGCGGCGGGATCCAGTGTAAGATCCGCCAGATCTTCGTCCTCGGCGAGATCCTCCAACATGTTGGAAGGACCTGCCGTGCAGACGCTGGATCCGCTCGCAGCCGGGGACGGCTCCGAATTCGATCCCGCTGGAGGGAGGTCCTCGCTCGCGGGTGCGGTCTTTTCCGCCGTCTTTCTCAATCCGCTAACGGGGATTTTCCCGAAGCGGAAGAACAGCTGGTGACCTCTGGTCACTATATCCTCCCTGGCCATCTCATCGATGCCAAGTACCAGAAGGGCTCCTCCTCCTTCCTCCCTTCTTGAGATGACTCTCCATGCGTCAGTCTCGATCTTGTTCTGGTTACTCAGCATAACCAGCAAGTCATCGGTTTCCCTGTCCGCACTTCTCGGCAGGTAGAGCGTGATGTTATGGGGTGACGGAATGTCATCCCCCATCCTGCAGTCAAGGGGTACGCCCTTCCACGAGTGTAGCTTTGTTGCTACCGTCGACAGCCAGTCTGCGGAGTTCTGGTCTGTGCATTCAATAACCAGGTGTCCTACTCGGAAATGAATTCCAAGGAAGGAAACGGCAGTGTCCCACCCTGTCAGTATGACCTGATCCAGGATGGCCTCCTCAAGCGCGGAAAGGTCCCCGCGACTGAGAATTACCTGGGGATACTCCGCAGGCAACACGGCCACTTTCACCTTACTCGCGACAGCCGCGTAGGATGCGCGAGGCTCAGTGGGCGCCGAGGAGGTGGACTTCCCGGCTGTTGGTCCAGCTGCTGCTGCTGCTGCTGCTGACGTGCTGGGGCGCTCATCCAGAGCTTCTTGCCGTCCTGATTCTGGAGCTCTTTGCTCTACTCTTACAGGTGTCCCTGCCTTGGGTTTTTGAGCAGTTGGCTCCGCCGCGCGCACCCTTTTAGGGGTGTCGGTTGGCGGTGTAAGCGCACTACTCGACCTTTTGGCAGGTGCCCTGTCTTCGGGTGTCGGCGGTCTTTGCTCTTTGGCCTTGGCCAACGCATCTTCCTGCGACAACCCCTGCTGGAGATACCGGATGTACCATTTGATCCGAGATCCACAGAGTTTACGCCTGTGGGGATCGTCTAGTCCACCCGGCTCTCCCAAACCTGGCAGAAGATCCTTCTTCTTTGACAGCAGGGGTCGCTGTTCCTGCCGTCCGTCAGCGGTTAGCGCTGGTCGCAGCGGTCGGGATTTTCCTACCGTGCTACTTTCAGCGGCTAGCGCAGGACGCATCGGTCGGGCATGGTCCTACCGTGGTCCTATGCGCGTGTTGCCGCGATCTCTGCAGACTAGGTCGTCTCTGCTGTGCCGGCGGCACTCTCCTATTTGAGCCCGGAGCTTGGCTACGTGGAGGATGGTCTACCACGTTGGAGGGCCGCTCCCTATCAAGGTTGCGGTCCTCAAAGTGTCTGGCAACACTTTCCGCAGGGAGATCCTGCGGGGTTTGAAAGTTTTGTTTTCTTCTTTTTTCCATAAATGGTCCCACGAGTGGCGCGACAAGGATGAGGTCCATCCGAGCAGAGGTCCGCATGCCCGGATAAGGCTGATTAGAACAGGCGGTCGCCACTTGCCTGAGCCCACCGTTAGCGACTGAGCTAGTTGTTGACCCGGGCCCCCAGCCAGGCTGACTCTCAGCACGGTACGAGTAACACTCTTAGTCCGGCCCGGGGTGAGATAAGGGGAGAGGATCAGATAGGAACTTGTGAGGGAGTTTGGGGGTGTGTGAGGCTATGCTTTAAAGGCGGCAACACAAACGCCTTGTCGGTACGATGATCGGTATCGTACCCGCTGTTTGTCCGAGACTGCTTATTACGGGGTAGACCCGCTATTCGCAGCTAACCACCCCGAGGGGTGGCCATTCGCTATCCGCAACCCGCGACCCGCCTGGTGGCCTCAGCTGAGCCCCCTCCGAACCATCTCACAAGTTCTTCGGAACAGGGACTCAACAATATTAGTTTTGAAAAAAAAATTTTTTTTGAAATTTGATCGTACCCCATGAATAAGGGTTCATGACTTATGATCAAAAAGTACGAAATTTGAAAACTCCCATAACTTTGTGAAAACTCATCCGATTTACATGCGGCATATGGTTTTGATCATAATTTGGCCTCAATATGAATAAATTGACTCAACAATATTAGTTTTGAAAAAAATTGTTTTTTTTTTAAATTCGATCGTACCCCATGAATAGGGGTTCATGACTTATGATCAAAAAGTACGAAATTTGAAAACCCCTATAACTCAATATGAATAAATTGACTCAACAATATTGGTTTTGAAAAAAAATTTTTTTTTTGAAATTCGATCGTACCCCATGAATAGGGGTTCATGACTTATGATCAAAAAGTACGAAATTTGAAAACTCCCATAACTTTGTGAAAACTCATCCGATCTACATGCGGAATATCTTTTTGATCATAATTTGGCCTCAATATGAATAAATTGACTCAACAATATTGGTTTTGAAAAAAAATTGTTTTTTTTGAAATTCGATCGTACCCCATGAATAGGGGTTCATGACTTATGATCAAAAAGTACGAAATTTGAAAACTCCCATAACTTTGTGAAAACTCATCCGAATCTACATGCGGAATATCTTTTTGATCATAATTTGGCCTCAATATGAATAAATTGACTCAACAATATTGGTTTTGAAAAAAAAATTTTTTTGAAATTTGATCGTACCCCATGAATAAGGGTTCATGACTTATGATCAAAAAGTACGAAATTTGAAAACTCCCATAACTTTGTGAAAACTCATCCGATCTACATGCGGAATATCTTTTTGATCATAATTTGGCCTCAATATGAATAAATTGACTCAACAATATTGGTTTTGAAAAAAATTTTCTTTTTTGAAATTTGATCGTACCCCATGAATAAGGGTTCATGACTTATGATCAAAAAGTACGAAATTTGAAAACTCCCATAACTTTGTGAAAACTCATCCGATTTACATGCGGAATATCTTTTTGATCATAATTTGGCCTCAATATGAATAAATTGACTCAACAATATTGGTTTTGAAAAAAAATTTTTTTTGAAATTTGATCGTAACCCATGAATAAGGGTTCATGACTTATGATCAAAAAGTATGAAATTTGAAAACTCCCATAACTTTGTGAAAACTCATCCGATTTACATGCGGAATATCTTTTTGATCATAATTTGGCCTCAATATGAATAAATTGACTCAACAATATTGGTTTTGAAAAAAATTTTTTTTTGAAATTTGATCGTAACCCATGAATAAGATTTCATGACTTATGATCAAAAAGTACGAAATTTGAAAACTCCCATAACTTTGTGAAAACTCATCAAACCGATCTACATGCGGAATATCTTTTTGATCATAATTTGGCCTCAATATGAATAAATTGACTCAACAATATTGGTTTTGAAAAACATTTTTTTTTGAAATTTGATCGTACCCCATGAATAAGGGTTCATGACTTATGATCAAAAAGTACGAAATTTGAAAACTCCCATAACTTTGTGAAAACTCATCCCGATCTACATGCGGAATATCTTTTTGATCATAATTTGGCCTCAATATGAATAAATTGACTCAACAATATTGGTTTTGAAAAAAAATTTATTTTTAAAAATTTGATCGTACCCCATGAATAGGGGTTCATGACTTATGATCAAAAAGTACGAAATTTGAAAACTCCCATAACATTGAGTAAAATCATCCGATCTACATGCGGAATATCTTTTTGATCATAATTTGGCCTCAATATGAATAAATTGACTCAACAATATTGGTTTTGAAAAAAAATTTTTTTTTGAAATTTGATCGTACCCCATGAATAAGGGTTCATGACTTATGATCAAAAAGTACGAAATTTGAAAACTCCCATAACTTTGTGAAAACTCATCAAACCGATCTACATGCGGAATATCTTTGTGATCATAATTTGGCCTCAATATGAATAAATTGACTCAACAATATTGGTTTTAATATATTGGTTTTAATCGTACCCCATGAATAGGGGTTCATGAATTATGATCAAAAAGTACGAAATTTGAAAGCTCCCATAACTTTGTGAAAACTCATCCGATCTACATGCGTGATCAGTCGGAGGGCAGAAGTTCCAGATTGAAATAAAAAAACGTAATGGTCGATTTAAATAAACTTCACTTTAATTCACGTCCTCTCTGGTCGTCTCGAAAAATGTAATGACTTAACAAAAAAATGTACATGTAAGTATTTAACTCGATAAAATTCAAGCAGGATTTCGATTATGTTCAACTTATGCTTAACTTAGGATATCATCAATACGGAAACGCTGAAATGAAACATCCAGTTTGAGTCGCACAATGTAGCGACGTAAACATTCTCCCCCCCTTTGCACGGAGTGGCAAGAAAACTGAGAGAGGGGGGCGCCTTTTCAAAGGCTGCATGGTCCGGACAGAATCCATCCAAAGATGGTGCTTTGGGCGATTGGAAGGCCACTCTGGCTGGGCATGAAGCCCTCGCGAATAATGCTGGGATAGACGTCCGATCCCAGGACCATGGAAACAGTGCACGGCCGATGGAATTGGTCATCCGCGAGCGCTAGGTTTTGAAAGCGCTCGCGCACTCTATCCCCTAGCGCACGCAGAGGAGTCCGGAACTGAAAATTCGGCTCCATTTTGAAAACCGCCTCGAAGTTAGGCTCCGTGCTAGAGATTGAGCTCACGATGGCCGAACATACCCGGTCCTCACCTACGCTGATATGTTGCAGCTTGAGTGTTGACGCGAGAGAGGCATTGATCTTGCTGACCGCTGCGCATGGATCGATAAGAGCCCTCAGATCGATGGTCTTCTCTCCATTATAGATGCGCACGACAGCCGTGGGCAGCACGTTCACACTCTTCAACTGGAGCAGTGAAGTCAGCGTAGGCGGGTCTCTGGAGTTGGAGGGAGACCGGGAGTTGGAGGGAGCCCGCGTGTTGGAGGGAGACCGAGTGCGTGGAGTGGCGGGACGATCTGTCTCATGAAAATGCAGCAGAGTGACAGCAGACGCGACATTTATCGCGACTTCGGCAAGACGGCCCGGAGTGCTGATGTGCTAGGCAGTTCGCACAATACTTGTTGAGCAGCACCGCGCGGAGCCGTTTCTCTGCCGTGAGACGCAGGAAGCGCTTACATTGCCGTAGCGGATGGATGCCTCGACAGACTCGGCATCGGAAGGACGCAGTTCCTCGAGCTCGTCTGTCCTCCAGCGATTGAGCGTGAGATCTGCGGGGTGCCATTGGGATTGTAAATAAATTGTGTGCTGGAAGTAGAAACGCTGGAATTATTAAACTAAATAAACAATTATTGTCGCTTAGGAGTGTCGGGATCGACGGGTAGGAATAATAGTTTAACTATTGGCCGTTTGACAACCCCGTGGGCAGTCTGGACATCGACCACACGGACCTTGTCGTCAGCTCCGGGATAGACGGCGAGAACGCGTCCAAGACGCCATTCGTTCGAAGGCAGGTTATCTTAAATTCGTTATACCAGTTTTTCACGGTGCTATAGGATGGTGCTTGATCGCCATACAAAGACTTAAGTTCATCGATGCACTCTTGTCTGGATAATCCACGTCGAAAGTTGTGAAAAATGATCGCACGAAAATGCTCACGTGTCAATTCCATTTTTTTAACGGAATTGAATTGTTCAAAGCTCTGTAAGTTTAACAATTCACGATTAAATGACAACACGTTCTGAGTGATGTTATGCTAAAAAATGTCAACCTTTCCAATGGAAATATCAGATTGCACCTGGCAACACTTATTGTTGCCTAGGCCAGAAATATATATAGCAGCCTACGTATTAAGGCCAAATTATGATCAAAAAGATATTCTGCATGTAAATCGGATGAGTTTTCACAAAGTTATGGGAGTTTTCAAATTTCGTACTTTTTGATCATAAGTCATGAACCCTTATTCATGGGGTATGTTCAGTCGGAGGGCAGAAGTTCCAGATTGAAATAAAAAACGTAGTGGTCGATTTAAACAAACTTCACTTTAATTCACGTCTTCTTTGGTCGTCTCGAAAAATGTAATGACTTAACAAAAAAATGTACATGTAGGTATGTAACTCGATAAAATTCAAGCAGGATTTCGATTATGTTCAACTTATGCTTAACTTAGGATATCATCAATACGGAAACGCTGAAATGGAACGTCCAGTTTGAGTCGCACAATGTAGCGACGTAAACATTCTCCCCCCCTTTGCACGGAGTGGCAAGAAAACTGAGAGAGGGGGGCGCGTTTTAAAAGGCTGCATGGTCCGGACAGAATCCATCCAAAGATGGTGCTTTGGGCGATTGGAAGGCCACTCTGGCTGGGCATGAAGCCCTCGCGAATAATGCTGGGATAGACGTCCGATCCCAGGACCATGGAAACAGTGCACGGCCGATGGAATTGGTCATCCGCGAGCGCTAGGTTTTGAAAGCGCTCGCGCACTCTATCCCCTAGCGCACGCAGAGGAGTCCGGAACTGAAAATTCGGCTCCATTTTGAAAACCGCCTCGAAGTTAGGCTCCGTGCTAGAGATTGAGCTCACGATGGCCGAACATACCCGGTCCTCACCTACGCTGATATGTTGCAGCTTGAGTGTTGACGCGAGAGAGGCATTGATCTTGCTGACCGCTGCGCATGGATCGATAAGAGCCCTCAGATCGAAGGTCTTCTCTCCATTATAGATGCGCACGACAGCCGTGGGCAGCACGTTCACACTCTTCAACTGGAGCAGTGAAGTCAGCGTAGGCGGGTCTCTGGAGTTGGAGGGAGACCGGGAGTTGGAGGGAGCCCGCGTGTTGGAGGGAGACCGAGTGCGTGGAGTGGCGGGACGATCTGTCTCATGAAAATGCAGCAGAGTGTGATGTGGCTGACAGCAGACGCGACATTTATCGCGACTTCGGCAAGACGGCCCGGAGTGCTGATGTGCTAGGCAGTTCGCACAATACTTGTTGAGCAGCACCGCGCGGAGCCGTTTCTCTGCCGTGAGACGCAGGAAGCGCTTACATTGCCGTAGCGGATGGATGCCTCGACAGACTCGGCATCGGAAGGACGCAGTTCCTCGAGCTCGTCTGTCCTCCAGCGATTGAGCGTGAGATCTGCGGGGTGCCATTGGGATTGTAAATAAATTGTGTGCTGGAAGTAGAAACGCTGGAATTATTAAACTAAATAAACAATTATTGTCGCTTAGGAGTGTCGGGATCGACGGGTAGGAATAATAGTTTAACTATTGGCCGTTTGACAACCCCGTGGGCAGTCTGGACATCGACCACACGGACCTTGTCGTCAGCTCCGGGATAGACGGCGAGAACGCGTCCAAGACACAGCGGGCTCGTTGATCGCAGGTTCAGCTAGGGAGACGAGAGGGCCACCAATAAGGAAATGTCCAGGAGTGAGTGCCAAAAGATCCGTGGGATCTTCTGACATCGGAGAGATGGGTCTGGAATTTAGACATGATTCAACTTTACTCAACAAGGTGGCGAATTCTTCGAACGTATATTTCGAGGCGGATGTCGACTTGTAGAATAAAGTCTTAAAACTTTTCACTCCCGCTTCCCAAAGGCCGCCCATATGTGGAGCGCCTGGAGGATTGAAGTGCCACGACAACCTGTGATGGGCAAATTTGGAAATGATGAGAGTCTTGGTCGCTTCTAGGAACTCGCGTGTCAAGATCTTGGATGCGCCTACGAAGTTTTTACCGTTGTCGGAATGCATACGGTATGGACAGCCGCGCCTCGCTACGAACCTCGCGAAGGCGGCTAGAAACTTTTCAGAAGATAAATCGGAGGTGGGCTCTAAGTGGATAGCCCTAGTGCTAAAGCACACAAAGACACAGACGTAACCCTTGGTGATGAGGCACGCGCGACCTGTGTAATTCTTTATATCGAACGGACCTGCAAAATCAACACCCGTATGATAGAAGGGTTTAGAGAAGGTGGCCCTTTCAGTTGGCAGATTACCCATCATCTGAATTTGGAGTTTCTTTCGGTGTACAATGCACACCCTGCAGGAACGCACGATGGACTTGAGGAGAGTTTTCAGTTTTGGAATCCAATATTTGGCTCGGATGAGCCTCATCATTAATTGATTTCCTCCATGAAGGGAAATCGCATGGACGAAATGGGCTAAGAGCCGGGTAAAATGGCAATTGTACGGAAGTAGAATAGGATGTCGCTCATCATAACTTAGGGATTCGGACGCTTTCAGACGCCCACAAGACCGGAGTATACCGTTTTGGTCGAGGTACGGATTCAAGTTAAGGATACTGCTCGACCGTGCCACTTGCTTCTTGTCTTGCAAGCAGTCATATTCCTGTTGGAATTCTTTCATTTGAGTGTATCGAAGGAATAAGTCATGGGCATCTGAAAGTTCATGATTGGAAAGCTCAGCTGGAAAGCCGGTACTTAATTTTCGGGAGCGTTTAATAAAACGCAGAACATAAGCTGTGATCCTTAGCGCTTTATTGAATTTGGAGAATCGATCAAAAATACCATCGGAGGGCAGTTGTGCAATATTGCATTTGACAGCGCGTTGCTCAGGGATTGAATCAGGGATTTCTGCGGTCGAAGCGGGCCACTGGTCTGGTGGACACACCAACCATTCGGGTCCGTGCCACCACAATGAACTATTGATGAGCTCGGTTGGGGTCACACCGCGACTAGCCAAATCAGCTGGATTATGTTCGGAGCGAACATGCGACCAGTTGCCTGGTGATCCGGTAGATCGAGTGATCTTTGCCACGCGGTTCGCGACGAAGGTAGTCCATTTGCATGGGACCTTGCTTAACCACGCGAGCACAATTGTGGAGTCTGTCCAATAATATGTTTCGACCTCTTGGTCAAATAGCTGAGGAATTCGGACAGATGCCAGATCAGTGAGAAGAACGGCGCCACATAGCTCTAACCGAGGCAAGGAAACTGTTTTGACTGGAGCAACTCTGGTCTTGGATGTCAGAAGGTGGCTAGAGACCTGACCATTTATATCAATGCGCATATAAAGCGCTGCCCCATAAGCACGCTGTGAAGCATCGCAAAAGCCGTGGAATTGGACCTTTGCCTTGGGACGGAACTGGATCCACCTTGGAATGCGTATGTCTCCGAGAAGGGGATAGTTTTCGAGAAATTCGAGCCACCGCCGAACCAGTTGATCTGGCAGGTCATCGTCCCAAGCGAGATCATGAAGCCAGATTTCTTGCATAAAAATCTTGGCTTGGACGATTACCGGTGCCAACCAACCTGCGGGGTCGAACAAACGGGCGATTTGCGAAAGAACCTCACGCTTGGTAAATGATGTTTTCGACGGTAGCGCAGAAGGGGCGAAAAGGAATTCGTCAGTATTTGCTTGCCATCGGATGCCTAGAGTTTTCGCGATACTGGATTCTTCAATCTCTAAAAAATCAGCTCGGAGAAGGTGTACCTTGGGAATTTGTACTAACAAGCCCTTGTCGTTGGCTGTCCATTTCCTCAAGGGAAAGCCAGCGGATTCGAGCGCTGTTCGAAGTTCACGGATTGCAAGGACAGCTTGCTCTTTCGTGTGCGCTCCTGCAAGAACGTCGTCTACATACATGTTCTGTGAAATGATGTCACTTGCCAGCGGATATTGGGCTTTCACATCATTGGACAATTGCTTAAGGACACGGAGGGCCAGGAATGGCGCACAATTGACACCAAAAATGACTGTGTTTAATTCGTAATCGCATATGTTGCCTTCAGAATTACGGAATAGGATGCGTTGAAAAGGCGTATGCCTCGGATCGACATTGATTTGACGGTACATTTTCGTAATGTCCGCATTGAACACGAACTGGAAGAACCGCCATTTTAGCAGCTGAAGAGTCAAATCGGATTGGAGAATTGGACCTGGATACAAAACGTCGTTCAAACTTAGGCCATTCGTAGATTTGCACGAGGCATTAAAGACAACTCGAACCTTTGTGGTAGTGCTTTCTGGTTTAAGGACGGCATGATGAGGAAGGTAAAAACTCTGCGTACTTTGCGCCGTGGGACACACCTGTCTCATGTGACCCAGGTCTGCGTACTCTTGAATTACAGCGTCATACTATTGTTTTAGGAGTGGAGACTTTAACAATCGATGCTCATTCTTCATAAACTGGGCCAAAGCAATGGATCTGGAATGTCCCAATTGAACATCTTCTGGATCCCTAAATGGCAGAGTCACAATATATCTGCCGCTATCGTCTCTTCTCGTTGTTTTCATAAAATTCTGCTCACAGAGGGTCTCGGATTCTTCGGCCACATTTCCTGGCAGATCCTCCACCTCCCAAAAATTTGTGAGCAGCTCGTCAAGTGCAGGATCTGGGCAAACGGATATTTGCGTGGAGAAAGATGAGATCGCAATATTGGAATTAGTCGGAATTGGACCTGTCAAGATCCAGCCGAAAATTGTTTCTTGGCCTACGAGTGTGCCGCAAATATTGGGGCGGAATCCGCTCAAAAGAACGGAAGGCAACACATCGGCTCCGATGAGCACATCTATTTGCGCGCTTTTGTAGAAGGATGGATCTGCGAGTCTTATATCGGGCAGGCCTGATAAGACGCAGTCTTGAATGGAACAGGCTGGCAAATCGCCGGCCAGCTTTGGAAGGACATAGGCGGATACGTCAATTTGCAAACGTGGCCTGTCTGACGGAACAATACGGAAATGGCAAAGCTTGCGTGTTTGGGCTGCAACAGCGTCGTTGAGACCCGACTCGTGAGCATTCACCGTTTGATGAGGCATTTTCATCAACTTGACCATTCTTTCAGAAATGAATGTGGCCTCTGACCCGGAATCTATCAGAGCGCGAGCTGGGTAATGTACACCTAAATGCGAAATGTTCATTAATGCTGTGCCTAAAAGCACACCTTGCGTGTTTGTCGCAAAGAAGTTCTGTAGATTCGCCGGTGGCTGCGAAGAGGAAGAAGTGGACTGTATATTCGAGGTGTTGGAAGTAGAGGCAACCGCTGTGGAATCGTGCTTATGGAGTAATGTATGATGACGCCCCTTGCACGTATAGCAATTATGTGCACTCGGGCAATTCCGTAGTTGATGTCCTCTAGCGAAGCAATTAAGACAGAGTTTCTTCTGCTTAATATAATCGGATCGTTCATTAACCGTCATCTGGAGGAAACGAGGACATACGCGAGCTGGATGATTCTCTTTGGAGCAGAGATCGCATTGTCGGACTTTAAAGGATACGTTAGCTTCGAATGCGTTAACCTTTCTAGAGCTTGTTGGATTACGATCTTGGCTTGTCTTTGAAGATTTAAATGGAGATGGATTATCGTCTTCTTGTTCTTCTAACGCCCTATACCGTTCGCAAATAAATCGGTTCATTTCCTTCCAAAGGGGGATTTCGGATTTGTCATCTAGGGACTGCTCCCACAAGGAGCGCGTGAATGGAGGCAATTTGGATGCACAAAAGAAAACTATAAGGCAATCCCAGTTTTCAGTGGAAACATGAGCCTGTTCAAGAGCTTCAAGGCCACATTCGATGGCTGATTGGAGTTCTTTCAAGCCCGCAGCAGACTCAGTAGTAACAGCCTCCACTTTGGAAAGGAGCTTCAGCTGACTATTGACTATCTTTCGCTTGTTCTCGTATCGTTTTGTCAAGGCTTTCCACGCGGATTCAAAACCGGAATGGGTGAGTCGAGACTTGGCTACCAGCTTCTTGGCTTCCCCTCCAGTTTTGGCGTTCAAATGGAACAGCTTCTCGACTTGAGTAAGCCGTGGGTTATTGCCGTAAATTGCCGAGAACAGATCCCTAAACGTGGGCCACTGGAGATAATCTCCATGAAACACCTCAGTGTCGCATGGAGGAATACGACAACCATCTAGGTCAGACGAACATTTCGGATCTGGTTGAGATTTGCTGCTCGAAGTGGATGCTTGATCAATCAATCTGTTCAGTTTGGCTAGACTTCGCTCATACACCATATAGCAACTATCAAATCTTGACTCGAGCGCCTGGGCATCGATGCTTGTGGACGATTTACTGAGTACCTTGGAACAACGTCCATACTCGTCATCGATTTTCTCCCACAGAGATGTGATGCGATTTCGACGGATTTCGAGTGCATAGACATCTTCTTCAGAAATTGATGCAGCGCCGAGTTTTGCCTCAAATTGGCTAAGTCGATCTGCGAGAGACGTGAAGTCGGACAGTGCCATAGTAATAACGGATTGTTTCTGGACTTGAGAACGAGTGCCGATTGGACTCTGGGCAGTAACTTTGGACGGTGGAATTGGTGAATTGGAAGTACTACGTCTGACGGTGCGGGCAGCAGGAAGCTTAGGTGGTGGAATTGGCGAATTGGAGCTGCTACGCCTCACCGCGCGGGAAGGAGGAACCTTTAATTGCCTTGCGGGGTCACGATCGGATCCTCCTGGCATACCTCGCTACCAGTTGCTCGGATTTCAAAAATATTCTCAAAAGTTGGAAAGGTGAAATATAATTGAAGTAGGCGCAGATTGAACTTTAATTGCGAGAGCAATAACGAAGGATTAATTACCCACTCATTAATTAATTGCGAATCGGGAAATTAAATTCTATTGGGTATTACAGGACGAATTAACGGAAAAACAGAATTGAAAAATGTGGTTGCGAGATTTGTATCGAATAAAATGTGGAAAGCGATTATACGATAGTATCGATAAAATGTATTTTATATTAATGGTTCATGCGCAGGAACAACAGGCGGCAATAATAAATAAAGATAAATTTTTATATACATATAGAAATGCCAACAATTGTTAGTAAAATAAAACAACAATATCTTGGAAATTTATTAACTGTGCAGTTGAGTGATCACGGATTGGAGTCGACTCATTACTGCCACATCACTGTTCGTTTAATGGTTTATGTTGATTTTATTTTATTTAGTTATCTGCGGCAGTTATTTGAAATTTTCTCTTTGATGGCCACGTGTATTATTGGGTTATAGTATATGTGTGATAATTGGTGCTTGAACAAGTGTGTGAAACCCCCTGAATGTTAGTAGGAAAAATAAAAATTGGCACTCGATATGTATATTGTAGTTATATGTATGTATATTTGGATGTCGCGTTCTTTAATAATGCAATAATAATGCAACGCAAGCAATTGTGCGATGAATCAGATGCATTCGAAATGGAAACGTTATCGATGATTGTGGCGGCAGGGTCGATAACGTTGTTTACTTTATGCTTATTTGTCACTTAATTTGGGTAGTGCTATTCGGATATAAAATCCGAATAAATTATTACAGTGCTTGTGGTTTTTTTTATTTTGGAAATGTGTTGTGCGTTTTGTGTATGTGATTGTGTATATGTAGCAACGATGACGGGAATGAATACATACATACGCATCTGCTGCCAGCAATGCAAGTTAGGCATATATGTATGTATGTATGTATGTCGTTACCGGCACAATTTGTTTAAGTGTTAATGAAAAAATTAAGTCACCAAATGCACTGTGTGTTGTGTTGGTTATTAGCACAATGGATTTGGATATTGTGTTTGTGGAAATTTATTTCACTATAGGATACCGACAATTGTATGAAAGCATGCACTTGTACGTGTATGTGTGTGTAAGTGGAGATATATTTATGTGTTGGGTTTTTTTTTTGTGTTCACTTAAAAAAAAAACTGTGAATCAATTTGATTTAAATAAAGGAAATTTATCAAGTAACAATGCCTTTTATTAAGGGATGAAAGGGGAACAAGTGCGCTGCTACTCACATATGTATATATGTATGTATGTATGTATGTACATATGTAAGTGCCTTTGGACAAGTGCACAGTTTGGACATAAATAATGCAGAAATTGACTAATTGTCTCAGTGACACCTTCTGTTGGATTTGGACTATCAGAACGGTGGAGACAATTAGGCTGGTCGAAAGTTAAAGGAGCGTGGAAGCTGCAACGGCAATGAACAATTGAAGATTTATTGCGCAGGTGCGCAGACTGAATCGTGCGGATCTTTGTAATCGCAAATTAATATAGTTGATCTATATTAATTAAAGGAGATTGCCCAGAGAAAAAATTAAGGAAAATATTTTTTCTTTAATGGCGGACAAAATGGACGATCGAAGGTATGTGTAGATATAAACGATATTGACTTATCTGTTGCTTCCACCGAATCGTAGTGGGGTTTAAAATTCTCCGGCTCGAAGGACCAAATGATCAGTCGGAGGGCAGAAGTTCCAGATTGAAATAAAAAAACGTAATGGTCGATTTAAATAAACTTCACTTTAATTCACGTCCTCTCTGGTCGTCTCGAAAAATGTAATGACTTAACAAAAAAATGTACATGTAAGTATGTAACTCGATAAAATTCAAGCAGGATTTCGATTATGTTCAACTTATGCTTAACTTAGGATATCATCAATACGGAAACGCTGAAATGAAACATCCAGTTTGAGTCGCACAATGTAGCGACGTAAACAATGCGGAATATCTTTTTGATCATAATTTGGCCTCAATATGAATAAATTGACTCAACAATATTGGTTTTGAAATATTGGTTTTGATCGTACCCCATGAATAGGGGTTCATGACTTTTTTTTTTTTTTTTTTTTTATTTATTTGGACGTTGATGTACTAAACTGGCAGTACATTCAAGTGGCCCAAACGACACCAAGCACGGGCTTGTTGACGTGGGACAAAGAAGGACAAATGTTGCATTAAACAACATTAAACTAAACCATAAATTAACTATAAGCTAGATAAGTAAGAAATAATTGAAGTATTCAGAAATTGTACCGAAGAAGAATTAGTAATAAATTGAGAAAGATTGTTATAATTACAACAAATTACTCTGAAAGGGTTATGAATAGCATAGTTAGCAACACAGGATTAAAGAGAAAGAGGTAAGAAATTTCTAGAGCTTCTGATCGGGGCAGCAAAACTAATTTGGCTAATTAATTCAGATGAATCAATTTCAACAATAATTAGTTTGTGTAGAAAGACTACACCAAGCATTGTTCTTCGGTCAGAAAGAGAAGGAAGATTAATTAGTAAAAGTCTACTACGATAAGGAGGCAAGCGAATGTTAGTATTCCAGTTCAGACCCCGTAGGGCAAAGAGTAAAAACTGTTTTTGTATAGATTCTATTCTGTCCTGATGAATCTTATATTGGGGACTCCATATACAAGACCCATATTCCAGAATAGGTCTGACAAGTGAAGTATAAAGTAGTTTAGTAATATAGGGATCGTCAAATTCTTTCGACCAACGCTTTATGAAACCCAAGACGCCAAATGCTCGATTAGCAATAGATGCAATGTGCTTGTCAAACTTCAGCTAAGGATCAAGAAGAATACCCAAATCAGTAACCGACATAATACGTTCAAGCGGTTCACAATTAAGAACGTAATTAAATTCAAACGGAGTTCGCCTACTAAAAGACATAACTTTACATTTATTACAATTAAGATTTAAGAAATTTACTTTACAACATGTCTGAAAACTGTCAAGATCAGCTAGCAGCCTGACACCAAGACGATTGTCAGTGGCCGACAAACAAAGTTTAACGTCATGTGGAACTCCAGAATAAACTTGAACAGGTTTAGAAACTAAACAATTAAAAAAAACTTTTTGGGTTCTAAAATTTAAGTAGCTTGAAATCCACAGAATTAGGTTATTGGGAAAACCTAAAAGATGGAGTTTATGCAATAAAAGATTGTGATTAACAGAATCGAAAGCTTTACTAAAATCAGTGTAAATGACATCAGTTTGCATTTTATTTTGAAATCCATGTATAACAAACGTAGTGAATTCCAAAAAGTTAGTGGTAGTAGATCTATGTTTCACAAACCCATGCTGGTAGGGTGAAATAATAGATCTACAAAGATATTGCAGCTGAGAAGTTATAATTTTCTTAACTTATGATCAAAAAGTACGAAATTTGAAAACTCCCATAACTTTGTGAAAATGATCGTACCCCATGAGTAGGGGTTCATGACTTATGATCAAAAAGTACGAAATTTGAAAACTCCCATAACTTTGTGAAAACTCATCCGATCTACATGCGGAATATCTATTTGATCATAATTTGGCCTCAATATGAATAAATTGACTCAACAATATTAGTTTTGAAAAAAAAAAGATTTTGAAAAATTTGATCGTACCCCATGAATAGGGGTTCATGACTTATGATCAAAAAGTACGAAATTTGAAAACTCCCATAACTTTGTGAAAACTCATCCGATCTACATGCGGAATATCTTTTTGATCATAATTTGGCCTCAATATGAATAAATTGACTCAACAATATTGGTTTTGAAAAAAATAAGATTTTTTGAAATTTGATCGTACCCCATGAATAAGGGTTCATGACTTATGATCAAAAAGTACGAAATTTGAAAACTCCCATAACTTTGTGAAAACTCATCCGATTTACATGCGGAATATCTTTTTGATCATAATTTGGCCTCAATATGAATAAATTGACTCAACAATATTGGTTTTGAAAAAAAATTTTTTTTTGAAAATTCGATCGTACCCCATGAATAGGGGTTCATGACTTATGATCAAAAAGTACGAAATTTGAAAACTCCCATAACTTTGTGAAAACTCATCCGATTTACATGCGGAATATGGTTTTGATCATAATTTGGCCTCAATATGAATAAATTGACTCAACAATATTAGTTTTGAAAAAAAATTTTTTTTTGAAATTTGATCGTACCCCATGAATAAGGGTTCATGACTTATGATCAAAAAGTACGAAATTTGAAAACTCCCATAACTTTGTGAAAACTCATCCGATCTACATGCGGAATATCTTTTTGATCATAATTTGGCCTCAATATGAATAAATTGACTCAACAATATTGGTTTTGAAAAAAAAAGGATTTTTAAAAATTTGATCGTACCCCATGAATAGGGGTTCATGACTTATGATCAAAAAGTACGAAATTTGAAAACTCCCATAACTTTGTGAAAACTCATCCGATTTACATGCGGAATATGGTTTTGATCATAATTTGGCCTCAATATGAATAAATTGACTCAACACTATTAGTTTTGAAAAAAAAGGATTTTTAAAAATTTGATCGTACCCCATGAATAGGGGTTCATGACTTATGATCAAAAAGTACGAAATTTGAAAACTCCCATAACTTTGTGAAAACTCATCCGATTTACATGCGGAATATCTTTTTGATCATAATTTGGCCTCAATATGAATAAATTGACTCAACAATATTAGTTTTGAAAAAAAATTTTTTTTTTAAATTCGATCGTACCCCATGAATAAGGGTTCATGACTTATGATCAAAAAGTACGAAATTTGAAAACTCCCATAACTTTGTGAAAACTCATCCGATTTACATGCGGAATATCTTTTTGATCATAATTTGGCCTCAATATGAATAAATTGACTCAACAATATTGGTTTTGAAAAAAAAAAGGATTTTGAAAAATTTGATCGTACCCCATGAATAGGGGTTCATGACTTATGATCAAAAAGTACGAAATTTGAAAACTCCCATAACTTTGTGAAAACTCATCCGATTTACATGCGGAATATCTTTTTGATCATAATTTGGCCTCAATATGAATAAATTGACTCAACAATATTAGTTTTGAAAAAAAAAGGATTTTTTAAAATTTGATCGTACCCCATGAATAGGGGTTCATGACTTATGATCAAAAAGTACGAAATTTGAAAACTCCCATAACTTTGTGAGAAACTCATCCGATCTACATGCGGAATGTCTTTTTGATCATAATTTGGCCTCAATATGAATAAATTGACTCAACAATATTAGTTTTGAAAAAAATTTTTTTTTTGAAATTTGATCGTACCCCATGAATAAGGGTTCATGACTTATGATCAAAAAGTGCGAAATTTGAAAACTCCCATAACTTTGTGAAAACTCATCCGATTTACATGCGGAATATGGTTTTGATCATAATTTGGCCTCAATATGAATAAATTGACTCAACAATATTAGTTTTGAAAAAAATTTTTTTTTTAAAATTTGATCGTACCCCATGAATAAGGGTTCATGACTTATGATCAAAAAGTACGAAATTTGAAAACTCCCATAACTTTGTGAAAACTCATCCGATTTACATGCGGAATATCTTTTTGATCATAATTTGGCCTCAATATGAATAAATTGACTCAACAATATTGGTTTTGAAAAAAAAAAAAGATTTTGAAAAATTTGATCGTACCCCATGAATAGGGGTTCATGACTTATGATCAAAAAGTACGAAATTTGAAAACCCCCATAACTTTGTAGGAACTCACCCGATCTACATGCGGAATGTCTTTTTGATCATAATTTGGCCTTAATATGAATAAATTGACTCAACAATATTAGTATTGAAAAAAAATTTTTTTTTTGAAATTCGATCGTACCCCATGAATAGGGGTTCATGACTTATGATCAAAAAGTACGAAATTTGAAAACCCCCATAACTTTGTGAAAACTCATCCGATTTACAAGCGGAATATGGTTTTGATCATAATTTGACCTCAATATGAATAAATTTACTCAACACTATTAGTTTTGAAAAAAAAAGGATTTTTTAAAATTTGATCGTACCCCATGAATGACTTATGATTAAAAAGTACGAAATTTGAAAACCCCCATAACTTTGTGAAAACTCATCCGATTTACATGCGGAATATCTTTTTGATCATAATTTGGCCTCAATATGAATAAATTGACTTAACAATATTGGTTTTGAAAAAAAATTTTTTTTTTTTTGAAATTCGATCGTACCCCTAGCTGCCATTTTAACGGCGGCATGTTTTCCTCCTTCAACAGCACGACGCTTCCCACTCGTAAGTTGCTGGGCGCAGCTCGCCACTTGGATCGCTCCTGCAGAAGCGACAAGTACTCGGTGCTCCACTTCTTCCAAAAGTTTTGGGTCATCTGGCTGACCTGCTGCCACCGGCTGAGGAGGTTGACTTTCAGATGAGTGACGTCCGGCTCAGGAAACTTGGTGAAGCTGGAACCCTTCAAAAAGTGCGCAGGCGTGAGTACCTCAAGATCATCTGGACTCTCTGTAAGTGGACAAAGTGGGCCAGAATTGAGCATGGCTGAAATTTCATAAGTTAGAGTCTGCAGTTCGCAAAGGGTCAGAATGGCTGGGCCGACGACTCGGTAGAAATGGTGCTTAGCAGACTTGACAGCCGCTTCCCACAAGCCGCCAAAATGAGGCGATCGAGGAGGGATGAATTTCCATTCGATGCCGTCCGAAAGACAAACTGCGGCGACAGATGAAATGTGGGGATCACTTGAAAATAAGTGTTTGAGCTCTGCAAGCTCGTTTTTTGCCCCAGCGAAGTTGGTTGCGTTATCGGTCCATATGGTGCGTGGCTTGCCCCTTAGGCTGATGAAGCGTCTTAAAGCAGCAATGAACGACGCTGTTGACAAATCGTGAACGACCTCAAGATGCGTTGCCTTCGTGGAGAAACAAACGAACACTGAGATATAGCACTTGTGGGGCGATTTGTTGCGAGCTTCAGCTTTGTAAAAGAATGGGCCGCAGAAGTCAATTCCTGTGGTATAAAATGCCGGATTTGGCTGGATACGGTCCGCTGGCAATCTTCCCATCACATGCTCGAACATAACAGGCTTTGCGCGAAAGCACCTTACGCATTTGCTGATGACGCTAGCGACGAACTTCTTCCCTCCAATTGGCCAGTATTTTTGATGCAACGATGCGAGAAGAGCTTGAGATCCTGCGTGCAGATACTTGCGATGATAAAATTGAATTATTGCCTTCGAGACAGCATGATCTTTTGGCAATATTATGGGGTGCATCGCATCGTAGTCCAAGAAGGAATTTTGGAGCCTTCCACCAACACGAAGTAATCCATCCGGTCCAAGCTCGGGCCTGAGCGATAGCAACTTGCTTTTAAGTGGGATCGGCTTGCGGGCACTGAGAGCTTTGCACTCATCAAGAAAGTGCACTTGCTGGATTCCCTTTATGAGCAGAGATGTTCCTTCGGAGACTTCATGAACGGTGAGAGCGCCCCTTGCCTTTTGGATATCCTTTTTGCAATTGGATAAAAATCGAAAAACATATGCGAATATACGCTGCAATTTTCCAAATGAGTTGTGATACTTGCAGTCGATGGATATATCCAGCTTTGCGGACCCAACTAGCGCCGTGACACGCAGCTCAGGAAGGCTCCTCAGAACTTCAATAGGTTTAGGCCAATCCGTAATGCCTGCTGCCAAAAAAGGTGGTCCGTGCAGCCATAAAACCGAATCCAAGAGCTCCTTTGGAGTGCAGCCTCGCGAGATTATGTCAGCCGGATTTAGCTCAGTTGGAACGTGACGCCATGCCATGCCTCTGGTCATTTCCTGTATTTGCGCGATTCTGTTGGAGACGAAAATTTTAAAATCTGACGATGCATGACTTATCCAGGATAATACAATGGTCGAATCGGACCAACAGTATACGTCACAAGCAAATGAGACGCTTTCCTTGACGCTAGAGAGCAGCTCAGCAAGTAGTAGCGCTGCAGATAATTCTAGTTTTGGAATGGTCAGCGTTTTCAACGGAGCTATCCTAGATTTTGCACAAAGCAGCTGGGATGATATGGATCCATTTACCTCGGATCTCAGGTAAACGCAAGCTCCATATGCAGATATGCTGGCATCGCAAAAAGCGTGCAATTGATAGGATGCGCTTGGCAGCATAGCAAAGCGTGGGAATTTAAAACTTTCAACGATTGCGAATTGAGAGATTAAATCACACCACGCAGAACACAGAGGCTCCTGCAACTCTTCGTCCCAAGTGACATCAGATTTCCAGAGAGCTTGCAGAAATATCTTCGATTTAATCCGTATCATCGTGCAGCTTGAGCAACTTCTCCCTGTCGCATTCTGGCTCTCCCTCCAGAGCAGCTGGATCATTTGAGCACCACTTGCGAATTGGAAAGTGTCCCCGTAGTAGCAGAACCTTTACTTGACGACGAATTTCCTTCACTTCATCTACAGTGTCGCCTCCTGATATAAGATCATCCACGTAAAAGTCTCTGCGAACAATTTTGGCTCCAATTGGGAAATCATGTTCCTCATCGAAAGACAATTGATGCATGGCTCGAATTGCTAAAAAAGCGGCAGGCTTCGTTCCGTAAGTCACTGTGTCGAGCTTGTATGCCTTAAGCTCGTGAGAAGGGTCTTCGCGCCAGAGTATGCACTGCAAATATTCGTCTAGATGAGACATACGTACACAGCGATACATCTTGCATATGTCTCCGCATAGCGCAATCCTGAAGAATCTAAAGCGAAGCAAAGTGTTGAAGATTTTCGGCTGAATAGTCGGCCCTGCCAGCAACAAATCATAAGGAGAGCGACCAGATGCAGTTTTCGCAGATCCATCGAAGACTACACGAAGCTTGGTGGTGGTGCTGTCGTGCTTGTGAACGCAATGATGAGGCAGAAAGAATTGAGGAACTCCAGGCTGCTTTGATGCAGGAGACATGTGCTTCAACTCTAGATATTCTTGCAGGAAGGCAGAATACTGATGCTTTAGCACAGGACTTTTTGCCAACTTAGTTTCCAGGCATTTAAAACGACGACGAGCAAGACAGTACGAATCCCCAAGGGCCTCGAAACCATTGTTGGCCAATAACCGAACCGAATATTGACCATTCTCAAGGCGCGTACAGTTCTTTCGAAAAAGATTCTGGCAAAGTGCATCATCATCAGAAATTGTAGAATCAGTGGCGTAGTTGCTCTCAATTTCCCAAAAGCTCTTTACGATTTCGTTAAGCGATGCGTCATTTGATTCAACCATGGGCTCCTTAACAATCGAGGCAAGCGCTGAATGCTTGACTGACAAGCTTGACAGCCCTCCAGCAACGATCCAACCAAGTTTGGTGCTCTGAAGAATTGGCAAGTTGTCAGCAAGGTGGATTTTTTCCTTGTCGATTAGGTCAAAGAAAAGAGCGGCTCCGATTAAAAGATCGATGCGCTGGGACTTGTAAAAGAGTGGATCAGCAAGAGGAAGATTTGCAGGAATGTTCCAATTGGAGGAATTAATGTCGAAGTGCGGCTGATAATCGGTGATAGTGTGCGTCACTACAGCTGAGAATGAAGCACGATAGCTTCCATTCTGTGATTGCGTAACAATGTCGACAGCTCTATCCGAAACCAAAGAAGATTCTCCTATTCCAGATATCGAAATGGATGTTTTGTTTGATCTGAGTTGAAGCATGCTAGACATGCGTGACGTTATAAAGTTCAGCTGCGATGCTGAATCCAATATAGCGCGGCATGGAATAAATGAGCCAGAACGATTTTTTACAAAAACTACTGCCGTTGCAAGCAACACGTAACCGGCAGGCGAGCTATTCGAGATTGCAGGTGGAGGGTGTGATTCAATTTGGTATGATGCCGATCGTGAAATAAGAGAAGCTGAAGCTTGAGCTTGAGGAGCAACGCTAGTTGATGGAGCTGATGCAGGTGAACTCTGCGTTAAATGAAGCAACGAATGATGCTTCATGTGGCATTCCTTGCAGTGACCCGATTTGCACTGCTGCAGACTGTGTCCTTTGCGCAAACAGTTTAAGCATAAGTGCATCCTTTTCGCTTCCTTGTAACGCAAACTAGGACTCAGGCTCAAAAAACGATTGCATTTGCTCAAAAAATGATCATTTGCTTCACAAAATACGCAGGATGGCAGATTTGAATTTATGTTAGCGTTAGCGTTAGCAATTAATACATTTGGTATCGAATTTTTTGAATTTTTGCCCACCTGCTGGCTAGGTGTTTGTTTTACCATAGCACTTTCACGATTTTCCAGCGAGCGGCACCGCTTTTCCAAAAATAACTTCATCGAATTCCATGATGGCAGCTTGGATGTTGGCAAAATGTCCTCCCATTTGTCCCTGGTCCTTTCGTCCAACTTGCTCTCCACGATGTAAATCAAGAAGCCATCCAAGATTTCCTCAGTTGAGGCCAGCGTGCGAATTGAGTCCATATGCGAATTCATCTTGTCACTCAGCTCTCGAAGACTCCTGCCAGATCCCATCTCAACACCTTGCAACTCAAATATCGCCCTTACGTGTGCCTGAAAATGAAGAAGCTTGTTGTCGAAACGATTAATGAGGACGTCGATTGCCTTTTTATAATTCGCATCCGATGGTTCTAGTGAACGAATAGCTTCAAGCGCAGAACCAGAAAGATTAGCACGCAAATATTGATATTTCTCAAGGTTACTTAGCTCTGGGTCACTATCGACGACTGTGATAAACATCGCATAGAAATCCGGCCAGTCTGCATATTCACCGCCATACTGCGGCAACTGCAGATTGGGCAAACGTGATTTTCTAAACGATCCATTTCTAAAGGACTCACCAGTGAAGTTGTGCCCCATGTTATGCGGCACAGCTGTCGAGTTCATTGCATTGCTGGAACTCCTGCGAAGAACGGCCATTTCGCGTTGCAGTTTGGCTTCGAGGTCAAAAAATAAATTATTAAAGTTGGCACGAGTATCCTTCGTTAGCTCATTTAAATCTAATTTCTCCAGACTTGTTTGTGCAGCGTTAAAATCAGTATTCAACGAGTCCACGTATTTTATTCGCGACTGAAGATCCGCCTCGTCATAACCGGCGAGCCTATCTTCACTCAAGTAAGAGGCATACGCGGCGGCTTGACGCATCAGGGAATGCGACTTGGCTCTGAAAAAGTCAATTTCACTTGGTGCTTGAGCTGCACCAGTTGCTTGCTCTTCATCTTTACCCATTTTATTTCGTCTTTAGTAACACAGCACAGCACAAATTTCCACTCAATATTCACTCAAACAAGATCGACACAAAAAAAAATCACCCTGTTTGACCGCGCGCAAAAAGTCACTGAGTCGATGTGTGCACAAGAAAGCAAGCGACAAATAGCGGCTGTCTTCGATTTGCTTTCACTTAACTGTTTGCGAGGGTTGATGCACTTAGCGCGAACCGGCAGATTTTGGCGGACTCGAATGAGTGTGTGGTGTGTGTATGGGTGTGTGTGTGTGCGAATAAAATTCTGTTTGCAATTAATAAACAAATTTTATTTTAATGCTTTTAGGTACGCGAATGCACCAAAAGAAATGTATTTGTATGTGTGCACCGATTTGCACACAAAACAACAACAACGATATAAGAATTGTTTAGCGAAGAAAACAATTACGGACTCCGTTTCAAAGTTGCAACGATATGCACAAGGAACGAGTTTCACGTCGGGGTCACCAATGTTTCGAGGGACAACGATATGTCCCTATTTTTCCGTATTTTTAAATTAAAAATACACGACCGAATTCGATTTGATGTCTTGGTTTATTTGCCGGCTGATTTCTAAGTGTGTTGAATTGCATCTTGTGCAGATCATCTGTGTGCCAAAATGAGTACAACATTATGCATTAACATTAACATTAACATTGGTCATGCATAATGCATTATTAACAATATTGTTGCATACGCACAGGTGCTCCATTAATTACAATATAAAATGCAAGATTAACACAGATCAATAAATACAAATGGCATGAAATTATATCCTCTGCTCCGAACGAATAGGGGTTCATGAATAGGGGTTCATGACTTATGATCAAAAAGTACGAAATTTGAAAACTCCCATAACTTTGTGAGAAACTCATCCGATTTACATGCGGAATATGGTTTTGATCATAATTTGGCCTCAATATGAATAAATTGACTCAACAATATTAGTTTTGAAAAAAAATTTTTTTTGAAATTTGATCGTACCCCATGAATAGGGGTTCATGACTTATGATCAAAAAGTACGAAATTTGAAAACTCCCATAACTTTGTGAAAACTCATCCGATTTACATGCGGAATATGGTTTTGATCATAATTTGGCCTCAATATGAATAAATTGACTCAACAATATTAGTTTTGAAAAAAAAATTTTTTTTGAAATTTGATCGTACCCCATGAATAGGGGTTCATGACTTATGATCAAAAAGTACGAAATTTGAAAACTCCCATAACTTTGTGAAAACTCATCCGATTTACATGCGGAATATGGTTTTGATCATAATTTGGCCTCAATATGAATAAATTGACTCAACACTATTAGTTTTGAAAAAAAAAAGGATTTTAAAAAATTTGATCGTACCCCATGAATAGGGGTTCATGACTTATGATCAAAAAGTGCGAAATTTGAAAACTCCCATAACTTTGTGAAAACTCATCCGATCTACATGCGGAATATCTTTTTGATCATAATTTGGCCTCAAAATGAATAAATTGACTCAACAAAACTGGTTTTGAAAAAAAATTTTTTTTTTAAATTTGATCGTACCCCATGAATAGGGGTTCATGACTTATGATCAAAAAGTGCGAAATTTGAAAACCCCCATAACTTTGTGAAAACTCATCCGATTTACATGCGGAATATGGTTTTGATCATAATTTGGCCTCAATATGAATAAATTGACTCAACACTATTAGTTTTGAAAAAAAAGGATTTTAAAAAATTTGATCGTACCCCATGAATAGGGGTTCATGACTTATGATCAAAAAGTACGAGATTTGAAAACTCCCATAACTTTGTAGGAACTCACCCGATCAACATGCGGAATATCTTTTTGATCATAATTTGGCCTTTATATGAATAAATTGACTCAACAATATTAGTTTTGAAAAAAAATTTTTTTTTGAAATTCGATCGTACTCCATGAATAGGGTTCATGACTTATGATCAAAGAGTACGAAATTTGAAAACCCCCATAACTTTGTGAAAACTCATCCGATTTACATGCGGAATATGGTTTTGATCATAATTTGACCTCAATATGAATAAATTTACTCAACACTATAAGTTTTGAAAAAAAAAGGATTTTTAAAAATTTGATCGTACCCCATGAATAGGGGTTCATGACTTATGATCAAAAAGTACGAAATTTGAAAACTCCCATAGCTTTGTGAAAACTCATCCGATTTACATGCGGAATATGGTTTTGATCATAATTTGGCCTCAATATGAATAAATTGACTCAACACTATTAGTTTTGAAAAAAAAAAGGATTTTAAAAAATTTGATCGTACCCCTGAATAGGGGTTCATGACTTATGATCAAAAAGTGCGAAATTTGAAGACTCCCATAACTTTGTGAAAACTCATCCGATCTACATGCGGAATATCTTTTTGATCATAATTTGGCCTCAAAATGAATAAATTGACTCAACAAAACTGGTTTTGAAAAAAATTTTTTTTTTTAAATTTGATCGTACCCCATGAATAGGGGTTCATGACTTATGATCAAAAAGTGCGAAATTTGAAAACTCCCATAACTTTGTGAAAACTCATCCGATTTACATGCGGAATATCTTTTTGATCATAATTTGGCCTCAATATGAATAAATTGACTCAACAATATTGGTTTTGAAAAAAAAAGATTTTGAAAAATTTGATCGTACCCCATGAATAGGGGTTCATGACTTATGATCAAAAAGTACGAAATTTGAAAACTCCCATAACTTTGTGAAAACTCATCCGATTTACATGCGGAATATGGTTTTGATCATAATTTGGCCTCAATATGAATAAATTGACTCAACACTATTAGTTTTGAAAAAAAAAGGATTTTTAAAAATTTGATCGTACCCCATGAATAGGGGTTCATGACTTATGATCAAAAAGTACGAAATTTGAAAACTCCCATAACTTTGTAGAAAACTCATCCGATCTACATGCGGAATATCTTTTTGATCATAATTTGGCCTTAATATGAATAAATTGACTCAACAATATTAGTTTTGAAAAAAAATTTTTTTTTGAAATTTGATCGTACCCCATGAATAGGGGTTCATGACTTATGATCAAAAAGTACGAAATTTGAAAACCCCCATAACTTTGTGAAAACTCATCCGATTTACATGCGGAATATGGTTTTGATCATAATTTGGCCTCAATATGAATAAATTGACTCAACACTATTAGTTTTGAAAAAAAAAGGATTTTTAAAAATTTGATCGTACCCCATGAATAGGGGTTCATGACTTATGATCAAAAAGTACGAAATTTGAAAACTCCCATAACTTTGTGAAAACTCATCCGATTTACATGCGGAATATGGTTTTGATCATAATTTGGCCTCAATATGAATAAATTGACTCAACAATATTAGTTTTGAAAAAAAAAAGGATTTTTAAAAATTTGATCGTACCCCATGAATAGGGGTTCATGACTTATGATCAAAAAGTACGAAATTTGAAAACTCCCATAACTTTGTGAAAACTCATCCGATCTACATGCGGAATATCTTTTTGATCATAATTTGGCCTCAATATGAATAAATTGACTCAACAATATTGGTTTTGAAAAAAAAAGGATTTTTAAAAATTTGATCGTACCCCATGAATAGGGGTTCATGACTTATGATCAAAAAGTACGAAATTTGAAAACTCCCATAACTTTGTAAAAACTCATCCGATCTACATGCGGAATATCTTTTTGATCATAATTTGGCCTCAATATGAATAAATTGACTCAACAATATTAGTTTTGAAAAAAAATTTTTTTTTTAAATTTGATCGTACCCCATGAATAAGGGTTCATGACTTATGATCAAAAAGTACGAAATTTGAAAACTCCCATAACTTTGTAGAAACTCACCCGATCTACATGCGGAATATCTTTTTGATCATAATTTGGCCTTAATATGAATAAATTGACTCAACAATATTAGTTTTGAAAAAAAATTTTTTTTTGAAATTTGATCGTACCCCATGAATAAGGGTTCATGACTTATGATCAAAAAGTACGAAATTTGAAAACTCCCATAACTTTGTGAAAACTCATCCGATTTACATGCGGAATATGGTTTTGATCATAATTTGGCCTCAATATGAATAAATTGACTCAACACTATTAGTTTTGAAAAAAAAAGGATTTTTAAAAATTTGATCGTACCCCATGAATAGGGGTTCATGACTTATGATCAAAAAGTACGAAATTTGAAAACTCCCATAACTTTGTGAAAACTCATCCGATTTACATGCGGAATATGGTTTTGATCATAATTTGGCCTCAATATGAATAAATTGACTCAACACTATTAGTTTTGAAAAAAAAAAGGATTTTAAAAAATTTGATCGTACCCCATGAATAGGGGTTCATGACTTATGATCAAAAAGTGCGAAATTTGAAAACTCCCATAACTTTGTGAAAACTCATCCGATCTACATGCGGAATATCTTTTTGATCATAATTTGGCCTTAAAATGAATAAATTGACTCAACAATATTAGTTTTGAAAAAAAAATTTTTTTTTGAAATTTGATCGTACCCCATGAATAGGGGTTCATGACTTATGATCAAAAAGTGCGAAATTTGAAAACTCCCATAACTTTGTGAAAACTCATCCGATCTACATGCGGAATATCTTTTTGATCATAATTTGGCCTCAATATGAATAAATTGACTCAACAATATTGGTTTTGAAAAAAAAATTTTTTTTTAAAATTTGATCGTACCCCATGAATAGGGGTTCATGACTTATGATCAAAAAGTACGAAATTTGAAAACTCCCATAACTTTGTGAAAACTCATCCGATTTACATGCGGAATATCTTTTTGATCATAATTTGGCCTCAATATGAATAAATTGACTCAACAATATTAGTTTTGAAAAAAAAAGATTTTGAAAAATTTGATCGTACCCCATGAATAGGGGTTCATGACTTATGATCAAAAAGTACGAAATTTGAAAACTCCCATAACTTTGTGAAAACTCATCCGATCTACATGCGGAATATCTTTTTGATCATAATTTGGCCTCAATATGAATAAATTGACTCAACAATATTAGTTTTGAAAAAAAAATTTTTTTTTGAAATTTGATCGTACCCCATGAATAGGGGTTCATGACTTATGATCAAAAAGTACGAAATTTGAAAACTCCCATAACTTTGTGAAAACTCATCCGATTTACATGCGGAATATCTTTTTGATCATAATTTGGCCTCAATATGAATAAATTGACTCAACAATATTAGTTTTGAAAAAAAAAGGATTTTTAAAAATTTGATCGTACCCCATGAATAGGGGTTCATGACTTATGATCAAAAAGTACGAAATTTGAAAACTCCCATAACTTTGTGAAAACTCATCCGATTTACATGCGGAATATGGTTTTGATCATAATTTGGCCTCAATATGAATAAATTGACTCAACACTATTAGTTTTGAAAAAAAAAAGGATTTTAAAAATTTGATCGTACCCCATGAATAGGGGTTCATGACTTATGATCAAAAAGTACGAAATTTGAAAACTCCCATAACTTTGTGAAAACTCATCCGATCTACATGCGGAATATCTTTTTGATCATAATTTGGCCTCAATATGAATAAATTGACTCAACAATATTGGTTTTGAAAAAAAATTTTTTTTTTAAATTTGATCGTACCCCATGAATAGGGGTTCATGACTTATGATCAAAAAGTACGAAATTTGAAAACCCCCATAACTTTGTGAAAACTCATCCGATTTACATGCGGAATATGGTTTTGATCATAATTTGGCCTCAATATGAATAAATTGACTCAACACTATTAGTTTTGAAAAAAAAAGGATTTTAAAAAATTTGATCGTACCCCATGAATAGGGGTTCATGACTTATGATCAAAAAGTACGAAATTTGAAAACTCCCATAACTTTGTGAAAACTCATCCGATCTACATGCGGAATATCTTTTTGATCATAATTTGGCCTCAATATGAATAAATTGACTCAACAATATTAGTTTTGAAAAAAAATTTTTTTTTGAAATTTGATCGTACCCCATGAATAGGGGTTCATGACTTATGATCAAAAAGTACGAAATTTGAAAACTCCCATAACTTTGTGAAAACTCATCCGATTTACATGCGGAATATCTTTTTGATCATAATTTGGCCTCAATATGAATAAATTGACTCAACACTATTAGTTTTGAAAAAAAAAGGATTTTTAAAAATTTGATCGTACCCCATGAATAGGGGTTCATGACTTATGATCAAAAAGTACGAAATTTGAAAACTCCCATAACTTTGTGAAAACTCATCCGATTTACATGCGGAATATGGTTTTGATCATAATTTGGCCTCAATATGAATAAATTGACTCAACACTATTAGTTTTGAAAAAAAAAGGATTTTAAAAAATTTGATCGTACCCCATGAATAGGGGTTCATGACTTATGATCAAAAAGTGCGAAATTTGAAAACTCCCATAACTTTGTGAAAACTCATCCGATCTACATGCGGAATATCTTTTTGATCATAATTTGGCCTCAATATGAATAAATTGACTCAACAATATTGGTTTTGAAAAAAAAATTTTTTTAAAAATTTGATCGTACCCTGTTTACGTCGCTACATTGTGCGACTCAAACTGGATGTTCCATTTCAGCGTTTCCGTATTGATGATATCCTAAGTTAAGCATAAGTTGAACATAATTGAAATCCTGCTTGAATTTTATCGAGTTACATACCTACATGTACATTTTTTTGTTAAGTCATTACATTTTTCGAGACGACCAAAGAAGACGTGAATTAAAGTGAAGTTTGTTTAAATCGACCACTACGTTTTTTATTTCAATCTGGAACTTCTGCCCTCCGACTGAACATTTGGTCCTTCGAGCCGGAGAATTTTAAACCCCACTACGATTCGGTGGAAGCAACAGATAAGTCAATATCGTTTATATCTACACATACCTTCGATCGTCCATTTTGTCCGCCATTAGAGAAAAAATATTTTCCTTAATTTTTTCTCTGGGCAATCTCCTTTAATTAATATAGATCAACTATATTAATTTGCGATTACAAAAATCCGCACGATTCAGTCTGCGACCAGCCTAATTGTCTCCACCGTTCTGATAGTCCAAATCCAACAGAAGGTGTCACTGAGACAATTAGTTAATTTATTTCCAAACTGTGCACTTGTCCAACGGCACTTACATATGTACATAGATACATACATACATATTTACATTTGTGAGTAGCAGCGCACTTGTTCCCCTTTCATCCCTTAATAAAAGGCATTGCTACTTGATAAATTTCCTTTATTTAAATCAAATTGATTCACAGTTTTTTTTTAAGTGAACACAAAAAAAAAAGCCCCAACACATAAATATATCTCCACTTACACACACACAAACGTACAAGTGCATGCTTTCATACAATTGTCGGTATCCTATAGTGAAATAAATTTCCACAAACACAATATCCAAATCCATTGTGCTAATAACCAACACAACACACAGTGCATTTGGTGACTTAATTTTTTCATTAACACTTAAACAAATTGTGCCGGTAACGACATACATACATACATACATATATGCCTAACTTGCATTGCTGGCAGCAGATGCGTATGTATGTATTCATTCCCGTCATCGTTGCTACATATACACAATCACATACACAAAACGCACAACACATTTCCAAAATAAAAAAACCACAAGCACTGTAATAATTTATTCGGATTTTATATCCGAATAGCACAACCCAAATTAAGTGACAAATAAGCATAAAGTAAACAACATTATCGACCCTGCCGCCACAATCATCGATAACGTTTCCATTTCGCATGCATCTGATTCATCGCACAATTGCTTGCGTTGCATTATTATTGCATTATTAAAGAACGCGACATCCAAATATACATACATATAACTACAATATACATATCGAGTGCCAATTTTTATTTTTCCTACTAACATTCAGGGGGTTTCACACACTTGTTCAAGCACCAATTATAACACATATACTATAACCCAATAATACACGTGGCCATCAAAGAGAAAATTTCAAATAACTGCCGCAGATAACTAAATAAAATAAAATCAACATAAACCATTAAACGAACAGTGATGTGGCAGTAACGAGTCGACTCCAATCCGTGATCACTCAACTGCACAGTTAATAAATTTCCAAGATATTGTTGTTTTATTTTACTAACAATTGTTGGCATTTCTATATGTATATAAAAATGTATCTTTATTTATTATTGCCGCCTATTGTTCCTGCGCATGAACCATTAATATAGAATACATTTTATCGATACTATCGTATAATCGCTTTCCACATTTTATACGATACAAATCTCGCAACCACATTTTTCAATTCTGTTTTTCCGTTAATTCGTCCTGTAATACCCAATATAATTTAATTTCCCGATATTAAAATTATTTGTGGTTTGTAAATTCGCAATTAATTATTGAGTGGGTAATTAATCCTTCGTTATTGCTCTCGCAATTAAAGTTCAATCTGCGCCTACTTCAATTATATTTCACCTTTCCAACTTTCGAGAATATTTTTGAAATCCGAGCAACTGGTAGCGAGGTATGCCAGGAGGATCCGATCGTGACCCCGCAAGGCAATTGAAGGTTCCTCCTTCCCGCGCGGTGAGGCGTAGCAGCTCCAATTCGCCAATTCCACCACCTAAGCTTCCTGCTGCCCGCACCGTCAGACGTAGTACTTCCAATTCACCAATTCCACCGTCCAAAGTTACTGCCCAGAGTCCAATCGGTACTCGTTCTCAAGTCCAGAAACAATCCGTTAGTACTATGGCACTGTCCGACTTCACGTCTCTCGCAGATCGACTTAGCCAATTTGAGGCAAAACTCGGCGCTGCATCAATTTCTGAAGAAGATGTCTATGCACTCGAAATCCGTCGAAATCGCATCACATCTCTGTGGGAGAAAATCGATGACGAGTATGGACGTTGTTCCAAGGTACTCAGTAAATCGTCCACAAGCATCGATGCCCAGGCGCTCGAGTCAAGATTTGATAGTTGCTATATGGTGTATGAGCGAAGTCTAGCCAAACTGAACAGATTGATTGATCAAGCATCCACTTCGAGCAGCAAATCTCAACCAGATCCGAAATGTTCGTCTGACCTAGATGGTTGTCGTATTCCTCCATGCGACACTGAGGTGTTTCATGGAGATTATCTCCAGTGGCCCACGTTTAGGGATCTGTTCTCGGCAATTTACGGCAATAACCCACGGCTTACTCAAGTCGAGAAGCTGTTCCATTTGAACGCCAAAACTGGAGGGGAAGCCAAAAAACTTGTAGCCAAGTCTCGACTCACCCATTCCGGTTTTGAATCCGCGTGGAAAGCCTTAACAAAACGATACGAGAACAAGCGAAAGATAGTCAATAGTCAGCTGAAGCTCCTTTCCAAAGTGGAGGCTGTTACTACTGAGTCTGCTGCGGGCTTGAAAGAACTCCAATCAGCCATCGAATGTGGCCTTGAAGCTCTTGAACAGGCTCATGTTTCCACTGAAAACTGGGATTGCCTTATAGTTTTCTTTTGTGCATCCAAATTGCCTCCATTCACGCGCTCCTTGTGGGAGCAGTCCCTAGATGACAAATCCGAAATCCCCCTTTGGACGGAAATGAACCGATTTATTTGCGAACGTTATAGGGCGTTAGAAGAACAAGAAGACGATAATCCATCTCCATTTAAATCTTCAAAGACAAGCCAAGATCGTAATCCAACAAGCTCTAGAAAGGTTAACGCATTCGAAGCTAACGTATCCTTTAAAGTCCGACAATGCGATCTCTGCTCCAAAGAGAATCATCCAGCTCGCGTATGTCCTCGTTTCCTCCAGATGACGGTTAATGAACGATCCGATTATATTAAGCAGAAGAAACTCTGTCTTAATTGCTTCGCTAGAGGACATCAACTACGGGATTGTCGAGTGCACATAATTGCTATACGTGCAAGGGACGTCATCATACATTACTCCATAAGCACGATTCCACAGCGGTTGCCTCTACTTCCAACACATCGAATATACAGTCCACTTCTTCCTCTTCGCAGCCACCGGCGAATCTACAGAACTTCTTTGCGACAAACACGCAAGGTGTGCTTTTAGGCACAGCATTAATGAACATTTCGCATTTAGGTGTACATTACCCAGCTCGCGCTCTGATAGATTCCGGGTCAGAGGCCACATTCATTTCTGAAAGAATGGTCAAGTTGATGAAAATGCCTCATCAAACGGTGAATGCTCACGAGTCGGGTCTCAACGACGCTGTTGCAGCCCAAACACGCAAGCTTTGCCATTTCCGTATTGTTCCGTCAGACAGGCCACGTTTGCAAATTGACGTATCCGCCTATGTCCTTCCAAAGCTGGCCGGCGATTTGCCAGCCTGTTCCATTCAAGACTGCGTCTTATCAGGCCTGCCCGATATAAGACTCGCAGATCCATCCTTCTACAAAAGCGCGCAAATAGATGTGCTCATCGGAGCCGATGTGCTGCCTTCCATTCTTTTGAGCGGATTCCGCCCCAATATTTGCGGCACACTCGTAGGCCAAGAAACAATTTTCGGCTGGATCTTGACAGGCCCAATTCCGACTAATTCCAATATTGCGATCTCATCTTTCTCCACGCAAATATCCGTTTGCCCAGATCCTGCACTTGATGAGCTGCTCACAAATTTTTGGGAGGTGGAGGATCTGCCAGGAAATGTGGCCGAAGAATCCGAGACCCTCTGCGAACAGAATTTTATGAAAACAACGAGAAGAGACGATAGCGGCAGATATATTGTGACTCTGCCATTTAGGGATCCAGAAGATGTTCAATTGGGACATTCCAGATCCATTGCTTTGGCTCAGTTTATGAAGAATGAGCATCGATTGTTAAAGTCCCCACTCCTAAAACAAGAGTATGACGCTGTAATTCAAGAGTACGCAGACCTGGGTCACATGAGACAGGTGTGTCCCACGGCGCAAAGTACGCAGAGTTTTTACCTTCCTCATCATGCCCTCCTTAAACCAGAAAGCACTACCACAAAGGTTCGAGTTGTCTTTAATGCCTCGTGCAAATCTACGAATGGCCTAAGTTTGAACGACGGTTTGTATCCAGGTCCAATTCTCCAATCCGATTTGACTCTTCAGCTGCTAAAATGGCGGTTCTTCCAGTTCGTGTTCAATGCGGACATTACGAAAATGTACCGTCAAATCAATGTCGATCCGAGGCATACGCCTTTTCAACGCATCCTATTCCGTAATTCTGAAGGCAACATATGCGATTACGAATTAAACACAGTCACCTTTGGTGTCAATTGTGCGCCATTCCTGGCCCTCCGTGTCCTTAAGCAATTGTCCAATGATGTGAAAGCCCAATATCCGCTTGCAAGTGACATCATTTCACAGAACATGTATGTAGACGACGTTCTTGCAGGAGCACACACGAAAGAGCAAGCTGTCCTAGCAATCCGTGAACTTCGAACAGCGCTCGAATCCGCTGGCTTTCCCTTGAGGAAATGGACAGCCAACGACAAGGGCTTGTTAGTACAAATTCCCAAGGTGCATCTTCTCCGAGCTGATTTTTTAGAGATTGAAGAATCCAGTATCGCGAAAACTCTAGGCATCCGATGGCAAGCAAATACTGACGAATTCCTTTTCGCCCCTTCTGCGCTACCGTCGAAAACATCATTTACCAAGCGTGAGGTTCTTTCGCAAATCGCCCGTTTGTTCGATCCCGCAGGTTGGTTGGCACCGGTAATCGTCCAAGCCAAGATTTTTATGCAAGAAATCTGGCTTCATGATCTCGCTTGGGACGATGACCTGCCAGATCAACTCCTTTAATTAATATAGATCAACTATATTAATTTGCGATTACAAAAATCGGCACGATTCAGTCTGCGACCAGCCTAATTGTCTCCACCGTTCTGATAGTCCAAATCCAACAGAAGGTGTCACTGAGACAATTAGTTAATTTATTTCCAAACTGTGCACTTGTCCAACGGCACTTACATATGTAAGTTAAGGAGTTGACCGAACCGTCCAGAAAATAGATTTAACTTTTATTATCGATCCGAGATCCGAACCGTATTCATTTATTGCCAAAATTCAACTAACTCTAGAGAACAGATTGATTTATAATTACAACTAGCCCTATGCCCTAAAAGTGCAGAATCAGCGTTCCCACGGTGGCGCTCGTATTCCACTGAAGTTGCGGGCGTCGAACTGTTGACCGATGCCGAACTTGAGATGCTGACGTTAGACGAATTGTGAACTGCAGGTGATCTTGCACAATATCGGTCAACGACACTGCTGTTTCGCTTCCGCTTTGCAACTTAAGCAACAGTTTGGCAACTTGTGTTAACTCCTCCCTCCTTTAAGTGAAGGACGTCCTCGGTCTTCTTCAAACTATCAATGACGGCTTGGAGGTCATGTTGGCGTTGTTTCCTCTGATGTTTTTTGCACAGCTTGAGTGCAACGTAGCAGAAGACCAAAAGGGTAGTTGCGGCCAGTCCGGATAAAATAGGCCGTTTTGAAAGTCCCTCTTCCATCTGGACGATATACCGAAGGTTTTCCATACTCAGCTTCTGAAGGTAAGGCAGGCTCAGTATTTCGAGGTGGCCTGTCACATTGAGAAGTGCTGATGAAGGCGGGCCAGAAGATTTCCTCACGAAGTTTTTCAGGTTCTTGAAGACGGAGCCATTGATTCTAATTTCCTTGTCAAAGGTGAGGAGAAATGTTCCGGATACTGTTTGTTCGTCGACCGTGGCTGTTTCCTCGTTGATGATAATAACACCTTCGTCGATGATTGTCATTGAATCGAGATGGCTGGGGCGAGTGGTGCAATGTGCGATACCACCTGAATGGAGTTGTTGTGCGCATGTTGAGTAGGGCAACTTTCTGCAGAAGGTGGTGGTGAGCGTAGCGCTGCAGTTTCCAATCGGTATGACCTTGTTACCGCAGTCAGCTATGTTGTTGTCTTCGCCAAAGTTAAGAATAGTGCCGTTGTGTTGGACAGGATAAATTGCTATTTTTTTACATACTAAAATAGGTCTAGGATATTTTATAATAAAGTGCAAAAAATGATTACTTAATAATACTTTAATTTGTGCAACTTCCATTAAGTCTGTAATAGTAATATTTGTAGAGTGTTCATTGATTATATTTTTTAAGTCGTCTGAATCCAAAATCGCTGAGTTTATTATTCCAATTTTTGAAAGAGTGATTGATAACATGAGGGCTTCAATTTCTGCTATTATAATTCTATTTCTTGAAAGTAATGTTTCGTACAAATGTTCTGTATTAATTTGTCTTTTCTGTGAGTTTTTTATCAAAATGTTTACGCTATCGGTTAACTGATTTATCTGCTGTTGTGTTTTTGTGTTAATAGAAATTTGCCTATTTTCTGATTCAACAAGTTGTTTCTCGGTGAACTTGAGCTCTTCAAAATCATCAAAATCCGGAGTACCGGCTATTACCTTTAAAGCGCTGCCTATCAGATTAATGCTTCTAGCGTGACGATGGTGGATTTCTATTGTGGTTAAAAGAGTCCGTACGTGTCGTATGTCCGAGTCTAGTAGTTGTCTCATGTGGCTCTGCGGAAAGTGTTTTTTCAATTTTTCTGTTTCGTCCGCTATCTCCGAGTATTTTGTCAAGTTGGTCGTATGCGTCAGGTGTTTGAATTCACTCCATGTAGTCACGTCTCCGTCCATTACTGGAATGTAATTTGCGTTAGTGTAGTCCGTCAGTTTGGCTGTCGTCGTTGTTAGAAAAAGTAGTATAACCCAAATCCTGTAATATGAATGGAAAAAGAAATTTAAGTTTATCTCAAATTGTCCTTGTGGACCACCCTCCCATTTATTAGGACTGTTGTCCCCAAGTCCGCGTCAACTCTTCCTTCGTTGTACAAAGGTGTGAGTTTATTTCCTAACCGTCTGTTTGCTTTTATGAGCACAGTGTCCCCTACTTGGAAATTTCTGTCTTGTCTTTTTTCATTAAGTAAGGACTTTATCTCTAATTTCTGCATCAAGTTCCGGAGGGGATGAATGAATTATATCGATAGGCCGTCTGTTTGTGACCGAGTGCACGGTTCTATTGTACTCTATAGTGGCTTGAAGTATTGCTTCTACTGTGTCAGTGATCTTTCTTTGGGCTGTTAGACATCGTGCGATGTCGCCGAGAGTGCTGTGAAATCTTTCTACTTGACCGTTCGAAGTACTATGGAGTGGTGGTGCGTTTACGACTTGGACATCATATTGATTGCTTAGGAGTGTCTTGATTGTTTCTGATTTTATTGCTGGTTCGTTATCGCAATATATGGTCTTTGTATTCCGAAAGAAATTTAAAAGCTGTAATATTGATGATTGTATGTCAATTATTGTTCTGGAAACGATGGGTTGAACAACTGCGAACTTTGAAAGTTTATCCAGGCAAGTAAGAAAGTGTTTTTTGTCTGTCGAAAATATATCGATGTGTAAAATTTCGCCCACATGTGACGGGATTGGAGTTTCTCCTAATACCTGTTTCTGTGGATGACGATCATACTTAGCTCTCTGGCAAATTTTGCAATTTGCAACAACCTCGTATGTCAGTTTTGTCATTTTTGGGAAAAAATAATCTTCGAGAATTTGTTTAATGTTCTCCTGAGCGGCTCTATGGGCCCTATTATGTTCTGCAACGATTATTTCTTTTTGCTCACTTTTATTTATGACGTCGGTTACCATGCGTTTTGAGTGGCGAAATGTTGTCGTCGGGTAGGTTTCTACCAACTTGTGTTGCACAAATGCTAATGTTGGGAGGTCACATAAAATTGCATTGACCACATCTTTTTTGACAACATCGCATACTCTTTTGATAAGCGATTCTCTGTTTGAGAAGCTTATGAGGTGTCGGGTTTTTTCACCGAACATAATAACCGTACGATCTGAGTCAACCTGGCTTTCTTCAATTATTATTTGATTTCGAAAGCAATTTACTGGTTTGTCAGATGTTTCTATAGTGTAGGTGAGCGATAGTTCACTGTGTATTGTGGCAATATCTGATTGCGCATCGTCTTCCAGGGCATGAATGTTATGCCGGGACAACGCATCAGCGACGTGGTTTTCTTTGCCTGGTTTGTAAAAAATTTGTGCGTTGTGTTCATCTATGAATGCTTTCCAACGCTTAATTTTTGCGTTTGGGTTGCGATCTGAGACCGCGAAAGTCAGAGGCTGGTGATCCGTAAAAATGGGAGCTATGTCTAAAAAATTTAGCTGGTCATAGTCCGTCAATTCGTCGTCTATGTCCTCTGCTTCTAACTCTGCTTCAGTCTGGTACGCGTCTTCTTGATTGCTAAAGTCGTCCTCTGGTGCTAAATGGTTTATTCTTTGCTGTTTCGGTCCTGTGAACCTGGCGGTTCCACTGTTTGGTCGTTTGTTTGTTTGTCCAAAATTGTTGTATGAGTTAGCCTGATTGTTTTGTTCTTGTTGCCAATTATTACTTGTATTTGGGGTTTGTCTTTGAGACTGGCCCTGTTGGTATTGAGTAGGTTGCCTGAAACGGGATGAGTTATCCACATCCATGGGTTGAACTTGGTCTTGTCTGGGGGGTCCCTGTCTCCTTGAAAAGTAAGGATTTTTTCCTTGTTGAACGTTTCTGTCCGATGTCACAGTTCTGTCCCTACTTTGTTGTTTTTGCTCGAACTTCTGGGCTCTGTCCTCCAAACTTCGCGCAAAGTTACTAGCAAAATTGTACCTTTCGTGGTTGGATTCAACCTCTTGGGCCAACGCTAATGCGGAAGGGAGATCAGTTGGTCTTGCAGAGAATAGAACGTCGCTTAACGACTTTCTAACACCTGATATGAAAACGCGAAGAGCGTCTGCCCTGTATTTTTCATTCAATGACGCAGCCACAGTAGTATCGTAGGTCATAATTGTCTTGTTGGTGAGGAGAGTTAATTTCTTCTCCACCTCATCATAGTACTGTAGCAGGGAAAGATTTCCCTGGCGAAGTGTTGACATTTCCTGTTCTATCAGATAGATGGGTCTTTTGTCTGCGTACGTAAAGTCCAGTCGGTCAATTATTGCCTTGAAGTTAAGTGGAGTATCGAAAGAAGATAGAATCGTGTCTGCTGCTCCTTTAATCTTATTCCTTATGATCGCTAAAGCCTGATAATGTTTGGAGCTATCGACGTAGTTCTCAAACACCCTGTAAGCAGTATGAGCTGCTTTTCTCCATGAGACGTATGTCTCATGCTTGCCCTCGAAGTCCGGAAGAGACTTTACTACATCGAGGTTTTCGTGGCAGATGACCGATAATTTAATAGTGGCATCCTTGTATGTCACTATTTCAGGGGTGTTAATATTAAGTTTGCTAAAATGTTCCTTGATCTCCTGAAATTTTGTCTCAAATTTTTTTTCTTGGTGGGCCAGTGAGCTTGAAACTGCGGCCTCAATTACGGCTTTCAGTTGCTCTGAGGTAAATGCCATTTTATTATTTTGAAACTGCTCTTCTTCAATTTCAGAACCTTTTAGTTTCTTAAATTTTTCACTTAACTCGTTTAATTCCCTATCACTCATAAAGAACTCTTCAAAAAGTGGAATAATATTTTTAGAAAAAATTTGAAAAAATTTTCAACTAAATTTATTGTATTTTAAAAATTGTAATTTTGTTTTTTTTTAATTGAAAAAGCAAAGAACACTCCACTCACATGCTTGTCTTAGTATTTAGAAGTAATTGTTTCGCCTTCTTCTTCGCCTGCTCCTGGTTGAGTCCTGTTGTTGTGTGTTGATGTCCTTGCAGTTTCGTTCCTGCTTCCTTGTGTGTTGTTGCTTTTGTTGGTTTCTGCCGTCGGTGTTGACGCTTTGCAGTTTTTTTTATGTTGTTGATGTAGTTCTTGTTAATTTCTGCCGTCGGTGTTGACGCTTTGCAGATTTTTATAAATTTATTGTTGTTTTTTTTTTTTATTTCTGCCGTCGGTGTTGACGCTTTGCAGAATTTTTTGTCAGAGGTCGTTGGACGCTGCTGTTTTTTTTATATTTAAAAAAGTTTTTTTTTATTGATTTGATCGTACAGAGGCTGTTTAGCGCTGCTGTTTCGTATCAAATGTCACTTTTGTTGGTTTTTTTTTTTTTACGTACAGAGGCCGTTGGGCGCTGCTGTTTTTTATTTAATAAAACTTAAAAAAAAATTTTTTTTTTTTAAATTGTTCACTACAGAGGCTGTTGGGCGCTGCTGTTTGTTTTTTTAGTACAACTTAAATTTTTGCGATTCGCTTAACGGGTAGCAAGTCTTTTTGCCGTTGGGCGCCAGTTAAGGAGTTGACCGAACCGTCCAGAAAATAGATTTAACTTTTATTATCGATCCGAGATCCGAACCGTATTCATTTATTGCCAAAATTCAACTAACTCTAGAGAACAGATTGATTTATAATTACAACTAGCCCTATGCCCTAAAAGTGCAGAATCAGCGTTCCCACGGTGGCGCTCGTATTCCACTGAAGTTGCGGGCGTCGAACTGTTGACCGATGCCGAACTTGAGATGCTGACGTTAGACGAATTGTGAACTGCAGGTGATCTTGCACAATATCGGTCAACGACACTGCTGTTTCGCTTCCGCTTTGCAACTTAAGCAACAGTTTGGCAACTTGTGTTAACTTGTACATAGATACATACATACATATTTACATTTGTGAGTAGCAGCGCACTTGTTCCCCTTTCATCCCTTAATAAAAGGCATTGCTACTTGATAAATTTCCTTTATTTAAATCAAATTGATTTACAGTTTTTTTTTAAGTGAACACAAAAAAAAAAAGCCCCAACACATAAATATATCTCCACTTACACACACACAAACGTACAAGTGCATGCTTTCATACAATTGTCGGTATCCTATAGTGAAATAAATTTCCACAAACACAATATCCAAATCCATTGTGCTAATAACCAACACAACACACAGTGCATTTGGTGACTTAATTTTTTCATTAACACTTAAACAAATTGTGCTGGTAACGACATACATACAAACATACATATATGCCTAACTTGCATTGCTGGCAGCAGATGCGTATGTATGTATTCATTCCCGTCATCGTTGCTACATATACACAATCACATACACAAAACGCACAACACATTTCCAAAATAAAAAAACCACAAGCACTGTAATAATTTATTCGGATTTTATATCCGAATAGCACAACCCAAATTAAGTGACAAATAATCATAAAGTAAACAACGTTATCGATCCTGCCGCCACAATCATCGATAACGTTTCCATTTCGCATGCATCTGATTCATCGCACAATTGCTTGCGTAGCATTATTATTGCATTATTAAAGAACGCGACATCCAAATATACATACATATAACTACAATATACATATCGAGTGCCAATTTTTATTTTTCCTACTAACATTCAGGGGGTTTCACACACTTGTTCAAGCACCAATTATAACACATATACTATAACCCAATAATACACGTGGCCATCAAAGAGAAAATTTCAAATAACTGCCGCAGATAACTAAATAAAATAAAATCAACATAAACCATTAAAAGAACAGTGATGTGGCAGTAACGAGTCGACTCCAATCCGTGATCACTCAACTGCACAGTTAATAAATTTCCAAGATATTGTTGTTTTATTTTACTAACAATTGTTGGCATTTCTATATGTATATAAAAATTTATCTTTATTTATTATTGCCGCCTATTGTTCCTGCGCATGAACCATTAATATAGAATGCATTTTATCGATACTATCGTATAATCGCTTTACACATTTTATACGATACAAATCTCGCAACCACATTTTTCAATTCTGTTTTTCCGTTAATTCGTCCTGTAATACCCAATATAATTTAATTTCCCGATATTAAAATTATTTGTGGTTTATAAATTCGCAATTAATTATTGAGTGGGTAATTAATCCTTCGTTATTGCTCTCGCAATTAAAGTTCAATTTGCGCCTACTTCAATTATATTTCACCTTTCCAACTTTCGAGAATATTTTTGAAATCCGAGCAACTGGTAGCGAGGTATGCCAGGAGGATCCGATCGTGACCCCGCAAGGCAATTAAAGGTTCCTCCTTCCCGCGCGGTGAGGCGTAGCAGCTCCAATTCGCCAATTCCACCACCTAAGCTTCCTGCTGCCCGCACCGTCAGACGTAGTACTTCCAATTCACCAATTCCACCGTCCAAAGTTACTGCCCAGAGTCCAATCGGTACTCGTTCTCAAGTCCAGAAACAATCCGTTAGTACTATGGCAGATCGACTTAGCCAATTTGAGGCAAAACTCGGCGCTGCATCAATTTCTGAAGAAGATGTCTATGCACTCGAAATCCGTCGAAATCGCATCACATCTCTGTGGGAGAAAATCGATGACGAGTATGGACGTTGTTCCAAGGTACTCAGTAAATCGTCCACAAGCATCGATGCCCAGGCGCTCGAGTCAAGATTTGATAGTTGCTATATGGTGTATGAGCGAAGTCTAGCCAAACTGAACAGATTGATTGATCAAGCATCCACTTCGAGCAGCAAATCTCAACCAGATCCGAAATGTTCGTCTGACCTAGATGGTTGTCGTATTCCTCCATGCGACACTGAGGTGTTTCATGGAGATTATCTCCAGTGGCCCACGTTTAGGGATCTGTTCTCGGCAATTTACGGCAATAACCCACGGCTTACTCAAGTCGAGAAGCTGTTCCATTTGAACGCCAAAACTGGAGGGGAAGCCAAGAAACTTGTAGCCAAGTCTCGACTCACCCATTCCGGTTTTGAATCCGCGTGGAAAGCCTTAACAAAACGATACGAGAACAAGCGAAAGATAGTCAATAGTCAGCTGAAGCTCCTTTCCAAAGTGGAGGCTGTTACTACTGAGTCTGCTGCGGGCTTGAAAGAACTCCAATCAGCCATCGAATGTGGCCTTGAAGCTCTTGAACAGGCTCATGTTTCCACTGAAAACTGGGATTGCCTTATAGTTTTCTTTTGTGCATCCAAATTGCCTCCATTCACGCGCTCCTTGTGGGAGCAGTCCCTAGATGACAAATCCGAAATCCCCCTTTGGACGGAAATGAACCGATTTATTTGCGAACGTTATAGGGCGTTAGAAGAACAAGAAGACGATAATCCATCTCCATTTAAATCTTCAAAGACAAGCCAAGATCGTAATCCAACAAGCTCTAGAAAGGTTAACGCATTCGAAGCTAACGTATCCTTTAAAGTCCGACAATGCGATCTCTGCTCCAAAGAGAATCATCCAGCTCGCGTATGTCCTCGTTTCCTCCAGATGACGGTTAATGAACGATCCGATTATATTAAGCAGAAGAAACTCTGTCTTAATTGCTTCGCTAGAGGACATCAACTACGGGATTGTCGAGTGCACATAATTGCTATACGTGCAAGGGACGTCATCATACATTACTCCATAAGCACGATTCCACAGCGGTTGCCTCTACTTCCAACACATCGAATATACAGTCCACTTCTTCCTCTTCGCAGCCACCGGCGAATCTACAGAACTTCTTTGCGACAAACACGCAAGGTGTGCTTTTAGGCACAGCATTAATGAACATTTCGCATTTAGGTGTACATTACCCAGCTCGCGCTCTGATAGATTCCGGGTCAGAGGCCACATTCATTTCTGAAAGAATGGTCAAGTTGATGAAAATGCCTCATCAAACGGTGAATGCTCACGAGTCGGGTCTCAACGACGCTGTTGCAGCCCAAACACGCAAGCTTTGCCATTTCCGTATTGTTCCGTCAGACAGGCCACGTTTGCAAATTGACGTATCCGCCTATGTCCTTCCAAAGCTGGCCGGCGATTTGCCAGCCTGTTCCATTCAAGACTGCGTCTTATCAGGCCTGCCCGATATAAGACTCGCAGATCCATCCTTCTACAAAAGCGCGCAAATAGATGTGCTCATCGGAGCCGATGTGCTGCCTTCCATTCTTTTGAGCGGATTCCGCCCCAATATTTGCGGCACACTCGTAGGCCAAGAAACAATTTTCGGCTGGATCTTGACAGGCCCAATTCCGACTAATTCCAATATTGCGATCTCATCTTTCTCCACGCAAATATCCGTTTGCCCAGATCCTGCACTTGATGAGCTGCTCACAAATTTTTGGGAGGTGGAGGATCTGCCAGGAAATGTGGCCGAAGAATCCGAGACCCTCTGCGAACAGAATTTTATGAAAACAACGAGAAGAGACGATAGCGGCAGATATATTGTGACTCTGCCATTTAGGGATCCAGAAGATGTTCAATTGGGACATTCCAGATCCATTGCTTTGGCCCAGTTTATGAAGAATGAGCATCGATTGTTAAAGTCCCCACTCCTAAAACAAGAGTATGACGCTGTAATTCAAGAGTACGCAGACCTGGGTCACATGAGACAGGTGTGTCCCACGGCGCAAAGTACGCAGAGTTTTTACCTTCCTCATCATGCCCTCCTTAAACCAGAAAGCACTACCACAAAGGTTCGAGTTGTCTTTAATGCCTCGTGCAAATCTACGAATGGCCTAAGTTTGAACGACGGTTTGTATCCAGGTCCAATTCTCCAATCCGATTTGACTCTTCAGCTGCTAAAATGGCGGTTCTTCCAGTTCGTGTTCAATGCGGACATTACGAAAATGTACCGTCAAATCAATGTCGATCCGAGGCATACGCCTTTTCAACGCATCCTATTCCGTAATTCTGAAGGCAACATATGCGATTACGAATTAAACACAGTCACCTTTGGTGTCAATTGTGCGCCATTCCTGGCCCTCCGTGTCCTTAAGCAATTGTCCAATGATGTGAAAGCCCAATATCCGCTTGCAAGTGACATCATTTCACAGAACATGTATGTAGACGACGTTCTTGCAGGAGCACACACGAAAGAGCAAGCTGTCCTAGCAATCCGTGAACTTCGAACAGCGCTCGAATCCGCTGGCTTTCCCTTGAGGAAATGGACAGCCAACGACAAGGGCTTGTTAGTACAAATTCCCAAGGTGCATCTTCTCCGAGCTGATTTTTTAGAGATTGAAGAATCCAGTATCGCGAAAACTCTAGGCATCCGATGGCAAGCAAATACTGACGAATTCCTTTTCGCCCCTTCTGCGCTACCGTCGAAAACATCATTTACCAAGCGTGAGGTTCTTTCGCAAATCGCCCGTTTGTTCGATCCCGCAGGTTGGTTGGCACCGGTAATCGTCCAAGCCAAGATTTTTATGCAAGAAATCTGGCTTCATGATCTCGCTTGGGACGATGACCTGCCAGATCAACTCCTTTAATTAATATAGATCAACTATATTAATTTGCGATTACAAAAATCGGCACGATTCAGTCTGCGACCAGCCTAATTGTCTCCACCGTTCTGATAGTCCAAATCCAACAGAAGGTGTCACTGAGACAATTAGTTAATTTATTTCCAAACTGTGCACTTGTCCAACGGCACTTACATATGTACATAGATACATACATACATATTTACATTTGTGAGTAGCAGCGCACTTGTTCCCCTTTCATCCCTTAATAAAAGGCATTGCTACTTGATAAATTTCCTTTATTTAAATCAAATTGATTTACAGTTTTTTTTTAAGTGAACACAAAAAAAAAAAGCCCCAACACATAAATATATCTCCACTTACACACACACAAACGTACAAGTGCATGCTTTCATACAATTGTCGGTATCCTATAGTGAAATAAATTTCCACAAACACAATATCCAAATCCATTGTGCTAATAACCAACACAACACACAGTGCATTTGGTGACTTAATTTTTTCATTAACACTTAAACAAATTGTGCTGGTAACGACATACATACAAACATACATATATGCCTAACTTGCATTGCTGGCAGCAGATGCGTATGTATGTATTCATTCCCGTCATCGTTGCTACATATACACAATCACATACACAAAACGCACAACACATTTCCAAAATAAAAAAACCACAAGCACTGTAATAATTTATTCGGATTTTATATCCGAATAGCACAACCCAAATTAAGTGACAAATAATCATAAAGTAAACAACGTTATCGATCCTGCCGCCACAATCATCGATAACGTTTCCATTTCGCATGCATCTGATTCATCGCACAATTGCTTGCGTAGCATTATTATTGCATTATTAAAGAACGCGACATCCAAATATACATACATATAACTACAATATACATATCGAGTGCCAATTTTTATTTTTCCTACTAACATTCAGGGGGTTTCACACACTTGTTCAAGCACCAATTATAACACATATACTATAACCCAATAATACACGTGGCCATCAAAGAGAAAATTTCAAATAACTGCCGCAGATAACTAAATAAAATAAAATCAACATAAACCATTAAAAGAACAGTGATGTGGCAGTAACGAGTCGACTCCAATCCGTGATCACTCAACTGCACAGTTAATAAATTTCCAAGATATTGTTGTTTTATTTTACTAACAATTGTTGGCATTTCTATATGTATATAAAAATTTATCTTTATTTATTATTGCCGCCTATTGTTCCTGCGCATGAACCATTAATATAGAATGCATTTTATCGATACTATCGTATAATCGCTTTACACATTTTATACGATACAAATCTCGCAACCACATTTTTCAATTCTGTTTTTCCGTTAATTCGTCCTGTAATACCCAATATAATTTAATTTCCCGATATTAAAATTATTTGTGGTTTATAAATTCGCAATTAATTATTGAGTGGGTAATTAATCCTTCGTTATTGCTCTCGCAATTAAAGTTCAATTTGCGCCTACTTCAATTATATTTCACCTTTCCAACTTTCGAGAATATTTTTGAAATCCGAGCAACTGGTAGCGAGGTATGCCAGGAGGATCCGATCGTGACCCCGCAAGGCAATTAAAGGTTCCTCCTTCCCGCGCGGTGAGGCGTAGCAGCTCCAATTCGCCAATTCCACCACCTAAGCTTCCTGCTGCCCGCACCGTCAGACGTAGTACTTCCAATTCACCAATTCCACCGTCCAAAGTTACTGCCCAGAGTCCAATCGGTACTCGTTCTCAAGTCCAGAAACAATCCGTTAGTACTATGGCACACTTCACTCTCTCGCAGATCGACTTAGCCAATTTGAGGCAAAACTCGGCGCTGCATCAATTTCTGAAGAAGATGTCTATGCACTCGAAATCCGTCGAAATCGCATCACATCTCTGTGGGAGAAAATCGATGACGAGTATGGACGTTGTTCCAAGGTACTCAGTAAATCGTCCACAAGCATCGATGCCCAGGCGCTCGAGTCAAGATTTGATAGTTGCTATATGGTGTATGAGCGAAGTCTAGCCAAACTGAACAGATTGATTGATCAAGCATCCACTTCGAGCAGCAAATCTCAACCAGATCCGAAATGTTCGTCTGACCTAGATGGTTGTCGTATTCCTCCATGCGACACTGAGGTGTTTCATGGAGATTATCTCCAGTGGCCCACGTTTAGGGATCTGTTCTCGGCAATTTACGGCAATAACCCACGGCTTACTCAAGTCGAGAAGCTGTTCCATTTGAACGCCAAAACTGGAGGGGAAGCCAAGAAACTTGTAGCCAAGTCTCGACTCACCCATTCCGGTTTTGAATCCGCGTGGAAAGCCTTAACAAAACGATACGAGAACAAGCGAAAGATAGTCAATAGTCAGCTGAAGCTCCTTTCCAAAGTGGAGGCTGTTACTACTGAGTCTGCTGCGGGCTTGAAAGAACTCCAATCAGCCATCGAATGTGGCCTTGAAGCTCTTGAACAGGCTCATGTTTCCACTGAAAACTGGGATTGCCTTATAGTTTTCTTTTGTGCATCCAAATTGCCTCCATTCACGCGCTCCTTGTGGGAGCAGTCCCTAGATGACAAATCCGAAATCCCCCTTTGGACGGAAATGAACCGATTTATTTGCGAACGTTATAGGGCGTTAGAAGAACAAGAAGACGATAATCCATCTCCATTTAAATCTTCAAAGACAAGCCAAGATCGTAATCCAACAAGCTCTAGAAAGGTTAACGCATTCGAAGCTAACGTATCCTTTAAAGTCCGACAATGCGATCTCTGCTCCAAAGAGAATCATCCAGCTCGCGTATGTCCTCGTTTCCTCCAGATGACGGTTAATGAACGATCCGATTATATTAAGCAGAAGAAACTCTGTCTTAATTGCTTCGCTAGAGGACATCAACTACGGGATTGTCGAGTGCACATAATTGCTATACGTGCAAGGGACGTCATCATACATTACTCCATAAGCACGATTCCACAGCGGTTGCCTCTACTTCCAACACATCGAATATACAGTCCACTTCTTCCTCTTCGCAGCCACCGGCGAATCTACAGAACTTCTTTGCGACAAACACGCAAGGTGTGCTTTTAGGCACAGCATTAATGAACATTTCGCATTTAGGTGTACATTACCCAGCTCGCGCTCTGATAGATTCCGGGTCAGAGGCCACATTCATTTCTGAAAGAATGGTCAAGTTGATGAAAATGCCTCATCAAACGGTGAATGCTCACGAGTCGGGTCTCAACGACGCTGTTGCAGCCCAAACACGCAAGCTTTGCCATTTCCGTATTGTTCCGTCAGACAGGCCACGTTTGCAAATTGACGTATCCGCCTATGTCCTTCCAAAGCTGGCCGGCGATTTGCCAGCCTGTTCCATTCAAGACTGCGTCTTATCAGGCCTGCCCGATATAAGACTCGCAGATCCATCCTTCTACAAAAGCGCGCAAATAGATGTGCTCATCGGAGCCGATGTGCTGCCTTCCATTCTTTTGAGCGGATTCCGCCCCAATATTTGCGGCACACTCGTAGGCCAAGAAACAATTTTCGGCTGGATCTTGACAGGCCCAATTCCGACTAATTCCAATATTGCGATCTCATCTTTCTCCACGCAAATATCCGTTTGCCCAGATCCTGCACTTGATGAGCTGCTCACAAATTTTTGGGAGGTGGAGGATCTGCCAGGAAATGTGGCCGAAGAATCCGAGACCCTCTGCGAACAGAATTTTATGAAAACAACGAGAAGAGACGATAGCGGCAGATATATTGTGACTCTGCCATTTAGGGATCCAGAAGATGTTCAATTGGGACATTCCAGATCCATTGCTTTGGCCCAGTTTATGAAGAATGAGCATCGATTGTTAAAGTCCCCACTCCTAAAACAAGAGTATGACGCTGTAATTCAAGAGTACGCAGACCTGGGTCACATGAGACAGGTGTGTCCCACGGCGCAAAGTACGCAGAGTTTTTACCTTCCTCATCATGCCCTCCTTAAACCAGAAAGCACTACCACAAAGGTTCGAGTTGTCTTTAATGCCTCGTGCAAATCTACGAATGGCCTAAGTTTGAACGACGGTTTGTATCCAGGTCCAATTCTCCAATCCGATTTGACTCTTCAGCTGCTAAAATGGCGGTTCTTCCAGTTCGTGTTCAATGCGGACATTACGAAAATGTACCGTCAAATCAATGTCGATCCGAGGCATACGCCTTTTCAACGCATCCTATTCCGTAATTCTGAAGGCAACATATGCGCTTACGAATTAAACACAGTCACCTTTGGTGTCAATTGTGCGCCATTCCTGGCCCTCCGTGTCCTTAAGCAATTGTCCAATGATGTGAAAGCCCAATATCCGCTTGCAAGTGACATCATTTCACAGAACATGTATGTAGACGACGTTCTTGCAGGAGCGCACACGAAAGAGCAAGCTGTCCTAGCAATCCGTGAACTTCGAACAGCGCTCGAATCCGCTGGCTTTCCCTTGAGGAAATGGACAGCCAACGACAAGGGCTTGTTAGTACAAATTCCCAAGGTGCATCTTCTCCGAGCTGATTTTTTAGAGATTGAAGAATCCAGTATCGCGAAAACTCTAGGCATCCGATGGCAAGCAAATACTGACGAATTCCTTTTCGCCCCTTCTGCGCTACCGTCGAAAACATCATTTACCAAGCGTGAGGTTCTTTCGCAAATCGCCCGTTTGTTCGATCCCGCAGGTTGGTTGGCACCGGTAATCGTCCAAGCCAAGATTTTTATGCAAGAAATCTGGCTTCATGATCTCGCTTGGGACGATGACCTGCCAGATCAACTGGTTCGGCGGTGGCTCGAATTTCTCGAAAACTATCCCCTTCTCCCCTACGCATTCCAAGGTGGATCCAGTTCCGTCCCAAGGCAAAGGTCCAATTCCACGGCTTTTGCGATGCTTCACAGCGTGCTTATGGGGCAGCGCTTTACATGCGCATTGATATAAATGGTCAGGTCTCTAGCCACCTTCTGACATCCAAGACCAGAGTTGCTCCAGTCAAACAGTTAATGGCTAGTCGCGGTGTGACCCCAACCAAGCTCATCAATAGTTCATTGTGGTGGCACGGACCCGAATGGTTGGTGTGTCCACCAGACCAGTGGCCCGCTTCAACCGCAGAAATCCCTGATTCAATCCCTGAGCAACGCGCTGTCAAATGCAATATTGCACAACTGCCCTCCGATGGTATTTTTGATCGATTCTCCAAATTCAATAAAGCGCTAAGGATCACAGCTTATGTTCTGCGTTTTATTAAACGCTCCCGAAAATTAAGTACCGGCTTTCCAGCTGAGCTTTCCAATCATGAACTTTCAGATGCCCATGACTTATTCCTTCGATACACTCAAATGAAAGAATTCCAACAGGAATATGACTGCTTGCAAGACAAGAAGCAAGTGGCACGGTCGAGCAGTATCCTTAACTTGAATCCGTACCTAGACCAAAACGGTATACTCCGGTCTTGTGGGCGTCTGAAAGCGTCCGAATCCCTAAGTTATGATGAGCGACATCCTATTCTACTTCCGTACAATTGCCATTTTACCCGGCTCTTAGCCCATTTCGTCCATGCGATTTCCCTTCATGGAGGAAATCAATTAATGATGAGGCTCATCCGAGCCAAATATTGGATTCCAAAACTGAAAACTCTCCTCAAGTCCATCGTGCGTTCCTGCAGGGTGTGCATTGTACACCGAAAGAAACTCCAAATTCAGATGATGGGTAATCTGCCAACTGAAAGGGCCACCTTCTCTAAACCCTTCTATCATACGGGTGTTGATTTTGCAGGTCCGTTCGATATAAAGAATTACACAGGTCGCGCGTGCCTCATCACCAAGGGTTACGTCTGTGTCTTTGTGTGCTTTAGCAGCAGGGCTATCCACTTAGAGCCCACCTCCGATTTATCTTCTGAAAAGTTTCTAGCCGCCTTCGCGAGGTTCGTAGCGAGGCGCGGCTGTCCATACCGTATGCATTCCGACAACGGTAAAAACTTCGTAGGCGCATCCAAGATCTTGACACGCGAGTTCCTAGAAGCGACCAAGACTCTCATCATTTCCAAATTTGCCCATCACAGGTTGTCGTGGCACTTCAATCCTCCAGGCGCTCCACATATGGGCGGCCTTTGGGAAGCGGGAGTGAAAAGTTTTAAGACTTTATTCTACAAGTCGACATCCGCCTCGAAATATACGTTCGAAGAATTCGCCACCTTGTTGAGTAAAGTTGAATCATGTCTAAATTCCAGACCCATCTCTCCGATGTCAGAAGATCCCACGGATCTTTTGGCACTCACTCCTGGACATTTCCTTATTGGTGGCCCTCTCGTCTCCCTAGCTGAACCTGCGATCAACGAGCCCGCTGTGTCCATCATAAACCGATGGCAGCGGCTAAAGGCGATCAATCAGCAATTCTGCCATCGCTGGCGAGAAGAATATTTGAAGGAGCTACATAAGCGCAACAAATGGCAATTTCCCGATCGAAACCTCCAAGTTGGCGACCTAGTTATCGTCAAGGAAGATAACCTGCCTTCGAACGAATGGCGTCTTGGACGCGTTCTCGCCGTCTATCCCGGAGCTGACGACAAGGTCCGTGTGGTCGATGTCCAGACTGCCCACGGGGTTGTCAAACGGCCAATAGTTAAACTATTATTCCTACCCGTCGATTCCGATACTCCTAAGCGACAATAAATGTTTATTTAGTTTAATAATTCCAGCGTTTCTACTTCCAGCACACAATTTATTTACAATCTCAATGGCACCCCGCAGATCTCACGCTCAATCGCTGGAGGACAGACGAGCTCGAGGAACTGCGTCCTTCCGATGCCGAGTCTGTCGAGGCATCCATCCGCTACGGCAATGTAAGCGCTTCCTGCGTCTCACGGCAGAGAAACGGCTCCGCGCGGTGCTGCTCAACAAGTATTGTGCGAACTGCCTAGCGCATCAGCACTCCGGGCCGTCTTGCCGAAGTCGCGATAAATGTCGCGTCTGCTGTCAGCCACATCACACTCTGCTGCATTTTCATGAGACAGATCGTCCCGCCACTCCACGCACTCGGTCTCCCTCCAACACGCGGGCTCCCTCCAACTCCCGGTCTCCCTCCAACTAGGGGATAGAGTGAGCGAGCGCTTTCAAAACCTAGCGCTCGCGGATGACCAATTCCATCGGCCGTGCACGGTTTCCGTGGTCCTGGGATCGGACGTCTATCCCAGCATTATTCGCGAGGGCTTCATGCCCAGCCAGAGTGGCCTTCCAATCGCCCAAAGCACCATCTTTGGATGGATTCTGTCCGGACCATGCAGCCTTTGAAAACGCGCCCCCCTCTCTCAGTTTTCTTGCCACTCCGTGCAAAGGGGGGGAGAATGTTTACGTCGCTACATTGTGCGACTCAAACTGGATGTTCCATTTCAGCGTTTCCGTATTGATGATATCCTAAGTTAAGCATAAGTTGAACATAATCGAAATCCTGCTTGAATTTTATCGAGTTACATACCTACATGTACATTTTTTTGTTAAGTCATTACATTTTTCGAGACGACCAAAGAAGACGTGAATTAAAGTGAAGTTTGTTTAAATCGACCACTACGTTTTTTATTTCAATCTGGAACTTCTGCCCTCCGACTGAACATACCCCATGAATAAGGGTTCATGACTTATGATCAAAAAGTACGAAATTTGAAAACTCCCATAACTTTGTGAAAACTCATCCGATTTACATGCGGAATATCTTTTTGATCATAATTTGGCCTCAATATGAATAAATTGACTCAACAATATTAGTTTTGAAAAAAAAAAGATTTTGAAAAATTTGATCGTACCCCATGAATAGGGGTTCATGACTTATGATCAAAAAGTACGAAATTTGAAAACTCCCATAACTTTGTAAAAACTCATCCGATCTACATGCGGAATATCTTTTTGATCATAATTTGGCCTCAATATGAATAAATTGACTCAACAATATTAGTTTTGAAAAAAAAATTTTTTTTTGAAATTTGATCGTACCCCATGAATAAGGGTTCATGACTTATGATCAAAAAGTACGAAATTTGAAAACTCCCATAACTTTGTGAAAACTCATCCGATTTACATGCGGAATATCTTTTTGATCATAATTTGGCCTCAATATGAATAAATTGACTCAACAATATTAGTTTTGAAAAAAATAAGATTTTGAAAAATTTGATCGTACCCCATGAATAGGGGTTCATGACTTATGATCAAAAAGTACGAAATTTGAAAACTCCCATAACTTTGTGAAAACTCATCCGATTTACATGCGGAATATCTTTTTGATCATAATTTGGCCTCAATATGAATAAATTGACTCAACAATATTAGTTTTGAAAAAAAATTTTTATTTGAAATTTGATCGTACCCCATGAATAAGGGTTCATGACTTATGATCAAAAAGTACGAAATTTGAAAACTCCCATAACTTTGTGAAAACTCATCCGATTTACATGCGGAATATGTTTTTGATCATATTGGTTTTGAAAAAAAATAAGATTTTGAAAAATTTGATCGTACCCCATGAATAAGGGTTCATGACTTATGATCAAAAAGTACGAAATTTGAAAACTCCCATAACTTTGTGAAAACTCATCCGATCTACATGCGGAATATCTTTTTGATCATAATTTGGCCTCAATATGAATAAATTGACTCAACAATATTAGTTTTGAAAAAAAATTTTTTTTTGAAATTTGATCGTACCCCATGAATAGGGGTTCATGACTTATGATCAAAAAGTACGAAATTTGAAAACTCCCATAACTTTGTGAAAACTCATCCGATCTACATGCGGAATATCTTTTTGATCATAATTTGGCCTCAATATGAATAAATTGACTCAACAATATTAGTTTTGAAAAAAAAGGATTTTTAAAAATTTGATCGTACCCCATGAATAGGGGTTCATGACTTATGATCAAAAAGTACGAAATTTGAAAACTCCCATAACTTTGTGAAAACTCATCCGATTTACATGCGGAATATCTTTTTGATCATAATTTGGCCTCAATATGAATAAATTGACTCAACAATATTAGTTTTGAAAAAAAATTTTTTTTTGAAAAATTTGATCGTACCCCATGAATAGGGGTTCATGACTTATGATCAAAAAGTACGAAATTTGAAAACTCCCATAACTTTGTGAAAACTCATACCGATCTACATGCGGAATATCTTTTTGATCATAATTTGGCCTCAATATGAATAAATTGACTCAACAATATTAGTTTTGAAAAAAAATTTTTTTTTGAAATTTGATCGTACCCCATGAATAGGGTTCATGACTTATGATCAAAAAGTACGAAATTTGAAAACTCCCATAACTTTGTGAAAACTCATCCGATTTACATGCGGAATATGGTTTTGATCATAATTTGGCCTCAATATGAATAAATTGACTCAACAATATTAGTTTTGAAAAAAAAAGGATTTTTAAAAATTTGATCGTACCCCATGAATAGGGGTTCATGACTTATGATCAAAAAGTACGAAATTTGAAAACTCCCATAACTTTGTGAAAACTCATCCGATCTACATGCGGAATATCTTTTTGATCATAATTTGGCCTCAATATGAATAAATTGACTCAACAATATTAGTTTTGAAAAAAAAAATATTTTTGAAAAATTTGATCGTACCCCATGAATAGGGGTTCATGACTTATGATCAAAAAGTACGAAATTTGAAAACTCCCATAACTTTGTGAAAACTCATCCGATTTACATGCGGAATATCTTTTTGATCATAATTTGGCCTCAATATGAATAAATTGACTCAACAATATTAGTTTTGAAAAAAATTTTTTTTTTGAAATTTGATCGTACCCCATGAATAAGGGTTCATGACTTATGATCAAAAAGTACGAAATTTGAAAACTCCCATAACTTTGTGAAAACTCATCCGATTTACATGCGGAATATCTTTTTGATCATAATTTGGCCTCAATATGAATAAATTGACTCAACAATATTAGTTTTGAAAAAAAAAGATTTTGAAAAATTTGATCGTACCCCATGAATAGGGGTTCATGACTTATGATCAAAAAGTACGAAATTTGAAAACTCCCATAACTTTGTGAAAACTCATCCGATCTACATGCGGAATATCTTTTTGATCATAATTTGGCCTCAATATGAATAAATTGACTCAACAATATTAGTTTTGAAAAAAAATTTTTTTTTGAAAAATTTGATCGTACCCCATGAATAAGGGTTCATGACTTATGATCAAAAAGTACGAAATTTGAAAACTCCCATAACTTTGTGAAAACTCATCCGATTTACATGCGGAATATCTTTTTGATCATAATTTGGCCTCAATATGAATAAATTGACTCAACAATATTAGTTTTGAAAAAAAAAAGATTTTGAAAAATTTGATCGTACCCCATGAATAAGGGTTCATGACTTATGATCAAAAAGTACGAAATTTGAAAACTCCCATAACTTTGTGAAAACTCATCCGATCTACATGCGGAATATCTTTTTGATCATAATTTGGCCTCAATATGAATAAATTGACTCAACAATATTAGTTTTGAAAAAAAAAATTTTTTTAAATTTGATCGTACCCCATGAATGACTTATGATCAAAAAGTACGAAATTTGAAAACTCCCATAACTTTGTGAAAACTCATCCGATCTACATGCGGAATATCTTTTTGATCATAATTTGGCCTCAATATGAATAAATTGACTCAACAATATTAGTTTTGAAAAAAAATTTTTTTTTGAAAAATTTGATCGTACCCCATGAATAAGGGTTCATGACTTATGATCAAAAAGTACGAAATTTGAAAACTCCCATAACTTTGTGAAAACTCATCCGATTTACATGCGGAATATCTTTTTGATCATAATTTGGCCTCAATATGAATAAATTGACTCAACAATATTAGTTTTGAAAAAAAAAGGATTTTTAAAAATTTGATCGTACCCCATGAATAGGGGTTCATGACTTATGATCAAAAAGTACGAAATTTGAAAACTCCCATAACTTTGTGAAAACTCATCCGATCTACATGCGGAATATCTTTTTGATCATAATTTGGCCTCAATATGAATAAATTGACTCAACAATATTAGTTTTGAAAAAAAAATGATTTTTAAAAATTTGATCGTACCCCATGAATAGGGGTTCATGACTTATGATCAAAAAGTACGAAATTTGAAAACTCCCATAACTTTGTGAAAACTCATCCGATCTACATGCGGAATATCTTTTTGATCATAATTTGGCCTCAATATGAATAAATTGACTCAACAATATTAGTTTTGAAAAAAAATTTTTTTTTGAAATTTGATCGTACCCCATGAATAGGGGTTCATGACTTATGATCAAAAAGTACGAAATTTGAAAACTCCCATAACTTTGTGAAAACTCATCCGATTTACATGCGGAATATCTTTTTGATCATAATTTGGCCTCAATATGAATAAATTGACTCAACAATATTAGTTTTGAAAAAAAAGGATTTTTAAAAATTTGATCGTACCCCATGAATAGGGGTTCATGACTTATGATCAAAAAGTACGAAATTTGAAAACTCCCATAACTTTGTGAAAACTCATCCGATCTACATGCGGAATATCTTTTTGATCATAATTTGGCCTCAATATGAATAAATTGACTCAACAATATTAGTTTTGAAAAAAAAAGATTTTTGAAAAATTTGATCGTACCCCATGAATAGGGGTTCATGACTTATGATCAAAAAGTACGAAATTTGAAAACTCCCATAACTTTGTGAAAACTCATCCGATCTACATGCGGAATATCTTTTTGATCATAATTTGGCCTCAATATGAATAAATTGACTCAACAATATTAGTTTTGAAAAAAAATTTTTTTTTGAAATTTGATCGTACCCCATGAATAAGGGTTCATGACTTATGATCAAAAAGTACGAAATTTGAAAACTCCCATAACTTTGTGAAAACTCATCCGATTTACATGCGGAATATCTTTTTGATCATAATTTGGCCTCAATATGAATAAATTGACTCAACAATATTAGTTTTGAAAAAAAAAGTTTTTTATAAAATTTGATCGTACCCCATGAATAGGGGTTCATGACTTATGATCAAAAAGTACGAAATTTGAAAACTCCCATAACTTTGTGAAAACTCATCCGATTTACATGCGGAATATCTTTTTGATCATAATTTGGCCTCAATATGAATAAATTGACTCAACAATATTGGTTTTGAAAAAAATAAGATTTTTGAAAAATTTGATCGTACCCCATGAATAGGGGTTCATGACTTATGATCAAAAAGTACGAAATTTGAAAACTCCCATAACTTTGTGAAAACTCATCCGATTTACATGCGGAATATCTTTTTGATCATAATTTGGCCTCAATATGAATAAATTGACTCAACAATATTAGTTTTGAAAAAAAATTTTTTTTTGAAAAATTTGATCGTACCCCATGAATAAGGGTTCATGACTTATGATCAAAAAGTACGAAATTTGAAAACTCCCATAACTTTGTGAAAACTCATCCGATTTACATGCGGAATATCTTTTTGATCATAATTTGGCCTCAATATGAATAAATTGACTCAACAATATTAGTTTTGAAAAAAAAAGGATTTTTAAAAATTTGATCGTACCCCATGAATAGGGGTTCATGACTTATGATCAAAAAGTACGAAATTTGAAAACTCCCATAACTTTGTGAAAACTCATCCGATTTACATGCGGAATATCTTTTTGATCATAATTTGGCCTCAATATGAATAAATTGACTCAACAATATTAGTTTTGAAAAAAAAAGGATTTTTAAAAATTTGATCGTACCCCATGAATAGGGGTTCATGACTTATGATCAAAAAGTACGAAATTTGAAAACTCCCATAACTTTGTGAAAACTCATCCGATCTACATGCGGAATATCTTTTTGATCATAATTTGGCCTCAATATGAATAAATTGACTCAACAATATTAGTTTTGAAAAAAAATTTTTTTTTGAAATTTGATCGTACCCCATGAATAAGGGTTCATGACTTATGATCAAAAAGTACGAAATTTGAAAACTCCCATAACTTTGTGAAAACTCATCCGATTTACATGCGGAATATCTTTTTGATCATAATTTGGCCTCAATATGAATAAATTGACTCAACAATATTAGTTTTGAAAAAAAAAGGATTTTTAAAAATTTGATCGTACCCCATGAATAGGGGTTCATGACTTATGATCAAAAAGTACGAAATTTGAAAACTCCCATAACTTTGTGGAAACTCATCCGATCTACATGCGGAATATCTTTTTGATCATAATTTGGCCTCAATATGAATAAATTGACTCAACAATATTAGTTTTGAAAAAAAATTTTTTTTTTAAAATTTGATCGTACCCCATGAATAAGGGTTCATGACTTATGATCAAAAAGTACGAAATTTGAAAACTCCCATAACTTTGTGAAAACTCATCCGATCTACATGCGGAATATCTTTTTGATCATAATTTGGCCTCAATATGAATAAATTGACTCAACAATATTAGTTTTGAAAAAAAAAGGATTTTGAAAAATTTGATCGTACCCCATGAATAGGGGTTCATGACTTATGATCAAAAAGTACGAAATTTGAAAACTCCCATAACTTTGTGAAAACTCATCCGATTTACATGCGGAATATCTTTTTGATCATAATTTGGCCTCAATATGAATAAATTGACTCAACAATATTAGTTTTGAAAAAAAAATTTTTTTTTTGAAATTTGATCGTACCCCATGAATAGGGGTTCATGACTTATGATCAAAAAGTACGAAATTTGAAAACTCCCATAACTTTGTGAAAACTCATCCGATCTACATGCGGAATATCTTTTTGATCATAATTTGGCCTCAATATGAATAAATTGACTCAACAATATTAGTTTTGAAAAAAAATTTTTTTTTGAAAATTTGATCGTACCCCATGAATAAGGGTTCATGACTTATGATCAAAAAGTACGAAATTTGAAAACTCCCATAACTTTGTGAAAACTCATCCGATTTACATGCGGAATATCTTTTTGATCATAATTTGGCCTCAATATGAATAAATTGACTCAACAATATTAGTTTTGAAAAAAAAAGGATTTTTAAAAATTTGATCGTACCCCATGAATAGGGGTTCATGACTTATGATCAAAAAGTACGAAATTTGAAAACTCCCATAACTTTGTGAAAACTCATCCGATCTACATGCGGAATATCTTTTTGATCATAATTTGGCCTCAATATGAATAAATTGACTCAACAATATTAGTTTTGAAAAAAATTTTTTTTTTGAAATTTGATCGTACCCCATGAATAAGGGTTCATGACTTATGATCAAAAAGTACGAAATTTGAAAACTCCCATAACTTTGTGAAAACTCATCCGATTTACATGCGGAATATCTTTTTGATCATAATTTGGCCTCAATATGAATAAATTGACTCAACAATATTAGTTTTGAAAAAAAAGGATTTTGAAAAATTTGATCGTACCCCATGAATAGGGGTTCATGACTTATGATCAAAAAGTACGAAATTTGAAAACTCCCATAACTTTGTGGAAACTCATCCGATCTACATGCGGAATATCTTTTTGATCATAATTTGGCCTCAATATGAATAAATTGACTCAACAATATTAGTTTTGAAAAAAATAAGATTTTGAAAAATTTGATCGTACCCCATGAATAGGGGTTCATGACTTATGATCAAAAAGTACGAAATTTGAAAACTCCCATAACTTTGTGAAAACTCATCCGATCTACATGCGGAATATCTTTTTGATCATAATTTGGCCTCAATATGAATAAATTGACTCAACAATATTAGTTTTGAAAAAAATTTTTTTTTGAAAATTGATCGTACCCCATGAATAAGGGTTCATGACTTATGATCAAAAAGTACGAAATTTGAAAACTCCCATAACTTTGTGAAAACTCATCCGATTTACATGCGGAATATCTTTTTGATCATAATTTGGCCTCAATATGAATAAATTGACTCAACAATATTAGTTTTGAAAAAAAAAGGATTTTTAAAAATTTGATCGTACCCCATGAATAGGGGTTCATGACTTATGATCAAAAAGTACGAAATTTGAAAACTCCCATAACTTTGTAAAAACTCATCCGATCTACATGCGGAATATCTTTTTGATCATAATTTGGCCTTAATATGAATAAATTGACTCAACAATATTAGTTTTGAAAAAAAAATTTTTTTTTGAAATTTGATCGTACCCCATGAATAGGGATTCATGACTTATGATCAAAAAGTACGAAATTTGAAAACTCCCATAACTTTGTGAAAACTCATCCGATTTACATGCGGAATATCTTTTTGATCATAATTTGGCCTCAATATGAATAAATTGACTCAACAATATTAGTTTTGAAAAAAAATAAGATTTTGAAAAATTTGATCGTACCCCATGAATAGGGGTTCATGACTTATGATCAAAAAGTACGAAATTTGAAAACTCCCATAACTTTGTAAAAACTCATCCGATCTACATGCGGAATATCTTTTTGATCATAATTTGGCCTTAATATGAATAAATTGACTCAACAATATTAGTTTTGAAAAAAAATTTTTTTTTGAAATTTGATCGTACCCCATGAATAAGGGTTCATGACTTATGATCAAAAAGTACGAAATTTGAAAACTCCCATAACTTTGTGAAAACTCATCCGATTTACATGCGGAATATCTTTTTGATCATAATTTGGCCTCAATATGAATAAATTGACTCAACAATATTAGTTTTGAAAAAAAAAGGATTTTTAAAAATTTGATCGTACCCCATGAATAGGGGTTCATGACTTATGATCAAAAAGTACGAAATTTGAAAACTCCCATAACTTTGTGAAAACTCATCCGATCTACATGCGGAATATCTTTTTGATCATAATTTGGCCTCAATATGAATAAATTGACTCAACAATATTAGTTTTGAAAAAAAAAGGATTTTTAAAAATTTGATCGTACCCCATGAATAGGGGTTCATGACTTATGATCAAAAAGTACGAAATTTGAAAACTCCCATAACTTTGTGAAAACTCATCCGATCTACATGCGGAATATCTTTTTGATCATAATTTGGCCTCAATATGAATAAATTGACTCAACAATATTGGTTTTGAAAAAAAATTTTTTTTTTTTAAATTTGATCGTACCCCATGAATAGGGGTTCATGACTTATGATCAAAAAGTACGAAATTTGAAAACTCCCATAACTTTGTGAAAACTCATCCGATTTACATGCGGAATATCTTTTTGATCATAATTTGGCCTCAATATGAATAAATTGACTCAACAATATTGGTTTTGAAAAAAATAAGATTTTGAAAAATTTGATCGTACCCCATGAATAGGGGTTCATGACTTATGATCAAAAAGTACGAAATTTGAAAACTCCCATAACTTTGTGAAAACTCATCCGATCTACATGCGGAATATCTTTTTGATCATAATTTGGCCTCAATATGAATAAATTGACTCAACAATATTGGTTTTGAAAAAAAAATGATTTTTTTGAAATTTGATCGTACCCCATGAATAGGGGTTCATGACTTATGATCAAAAAGTACGAAATTTGAAAACTCCCATAACTTTGTGAAAACTCATCCGATCTACATGCGGAATATCTTTTTGATCATAATTTGGCCTCAATATGAATAAATTGAGGGTGGCTAGATTGAGTGGTTGGCTTGATCCACTGACTCCTCTGGACTCCCCCAAACTGTTCTCTTTGTCCACTGTTGGCCACTTCGACCAGTTGATATTAGTTGACCACTGTTGGGACCGCTCTGGGCTCCCAATTTGATCCCAATATTTTGACATTTGTGTTGTCCTCTTCGATTTGGCTCTGCTAATCCCAATTGGCCTTTTTAAAGTCCACATTACTCTCGATAAGTAGCTGGATTGCTTACATTATGGTATGCAAAATTAGATTAACTAATTCAATCCAAGTGAAAGTTTGTTCTGTTTTAACTTAACTACATCTTTATCTGTATTTATATTTTATCTTTTTTTTTGCTTTCTACTCGTTAATTAACTTGTCTCCTAATTATGCGAGTCAGCTATTATTTATTACGGATTTTCCGCTTGCTCATTATGTTAATTTTTTCTTTTTTTGCCAGGACATTTGAATAATTAACTTTTTTGGTAAATATGTTTGCTGCATATGTTATTAGATTTAAACACAATTTGATGTAGAACTTGCCCCGTGGGTACGTGTCCTTGTTTCCTTATTTGTCCTTGTGTGCCTATCGCTGAAGGATATTTTATTTGTTTATTCTAGAAAATAAATGAATGAATAAAGATAAACATGTTTTAGTTTCGAATATAAGTACATTATTTTTATCTATCATAAAAATATTAATTAAAACAGTTTCACAGAAAAATAAAATCCAG
>JAWNPO010000247.1:0-23925 GCA_035047525.1 Drosophila quinaria | reverse complement strand
ATTAAGGGGAGGTTCTTTTTGGATTATTTTCAAAAAATTGTTTTTTTTTACATAAAATGAAAGTTATACTAGTATATGTATAGAATATATGTGCCAAAGGATTTTTCAATACGACGCGTATTTCTTGTGCTACGGCGTGTCAAACGTACCCATGTCACGCGCGATGCGTATTGTAGGAAGAACTTTAAACGCGTTTTTCTCGAAACCATGTTTTCTAATCTAATTTCAAGTACAGGTCTTGTTCTATTGATCCGATTTCCTTTATTCAAAAAATGTTTTAAAGTATGTACTTTGTATGTACTTTTTGTATGGCTTATACCTAAAATTGGCTTGAATTTTCAAAATTGTTTATTTATAATTTTTAAACGACATCAAAGTAAAAAAAAAGTGTATAAATTTAAATTTTTTTTTTTAAACGACCATGAAATTGGTTTTTTTTACCAAAATTAATTGAAGATATAAGAAATTTTATCAACTTTAATAAATAATATACATTTCTCACTTCAGTTTACTATCAGAGGCCCAACACTTGAAGAAGCAGATCGATCTTTTGAATTTTGAGGTCGAAGAGATCCGCCATTTTCAAGCCGCCATTTTGAATTTCTCAAATATCAAATTTTTTTTTTACATCGTCAATAAACAACGAATCAAAGTTCGAAAGCAGAAGTTCGTATGTCTTTTCATTTTCCCACAAACCATTCTCAAATTTTGGAAGATTTTCGGCCAAATCCAAAAGAACCATAAAAATCATAAAATTCAAAAATAAAAGTTGAATTGAAATATCTTTTGATCGGGAGTAGAGATGGGCACGGGCCGGGCCGGGCTTCGTGTCCCGCGGGCCTCTTCAAAAAATCACCGGGCTTCGTGCAAGAAAATCGAAAACGGGCTTTTTTCGTGCGGGCCCGGGCCTAAGCAAAAAGCCCGAAGCCCGGTAGGCCCGAAAAGTAAATTTTTCATATCGATTAATAAAAATATTTATTTATTATTAAAATATTTATTTAGTTTTTAAAATAAGTAACTGCAAAATATCATTTACGCATCTCTATTATCGATATGATTCTTATCGACATTAAAAAATTATGAATAAAAAAATTAATTAAAAAAAAAATTATATTAGTTGTTTCGGGCCGGGCCGGGCCGCTTGAAATTTGACCGGGCTCGGGCCGGGCCGGGCCTCTTGAAAATTTGACCGGGCCGGGCCTGGACCGGGCCAGAAAGATTTATTTCGGGCCCGGGCCGGGCCGGGCCTTAAGAAGGAGGCCCGTGCCCATCTCTAATCGGGAGGGCTATTTCATGAATAGTTAAAGGAATGATCATTTTATGGGCCATGATAGACAGGTAATGAAGTGTAGATAAAATATATAGGCCGCGTAATGAAATGGGCCCTCCCGATCAAAAGATATTTCAATTCAACTTTTATTTTTGATTTTTGTGATAAAAGTTGAAAAATAACTTTTATTTTTGATGTTTAGTTAAAAATTGAAAAATAAAACTATACAAGTTTTATCAAAAGACTTATAAGAGTTACGATCCCTGGTTTAATGTGTTGTTTTCCCATTAACAACCAGCGATAATGCATCGTGCTATGGTTAGGTCTCTATGGGAATCGATTTCCAAGCCATCTTCTGGTTCAATTTCAACAATAGAGCACCTAATTATGAAATCAATACGTTAATAGTTGATCGTAACTTGGTTTTCCTACTCACATTTCATTTTGAAATATTCCTCTCATGGCCAGCTTTCGTTTTGAAAAATAAAACATTCCAGCTTCTACCAAATCTCCAGCCCAGTCTTGCCGTCTGGGTCTGGATTCTGCATTAAAATCAACGGGCAATACTTTTCCATCTACCATTTTCCATCGCAAGTAATGAGTTCTAAAAATAATACCATTAAATTTTTTTTCTTTTAAATTGTTATTATTTAACTTGCCTTTTTACAGCAAAGACACAGTCATGTGTCATAAATCTGTCTACCGCTTCCACAATGTATTTTTCTCTTAAAAACACCGAAGTGCATTGAAATAAGGAAAAATTGTGTATTTCCTGATGGACTTCTAGAAATTCCTGAACGGCTTCAATGGATGATGATTTATCCATTGCATATTTCGCAGCTCGGCTGTGCACAAGAGCCCCATCTGAAAAAAGTTAACAAAATACGAGGTATCCAGTTAATATCTTATAAAAAAAAAGGTTTTTTCGAGATAAACGTCTAGTGACAAAAAAATTGTCATGCCCCAAAATTTCTGTTATCCAATTTTGTGACGAATAATATTAAGTTTTACATATAAATTAAAAATGAAAAACAATTTTTCACACGGCGCCTTGCTATAAATTCTTCAAACCTAATAAAGATTATTTTTTTGCGCTGTGCAGAGTGACAAGCATTTTTTTTGTGATATATTTAAAAACACCCGAAATTTTAAAAACTACAACATATTGAAAATTAAAAAAAATCGTTAGGGTCGTTATCCCAAAAAAAACGCCAAAATGTGGGAAAAAATACCTTATTTATCCTGTAAATTTTTACCTACGTTTTTTAGAAAAAAAAATTAAAGGTATGCCTAAAAGCCCTTTAAAATACCTTTTCAACGATAGTGTCTATCGTTTGGAGACTGTGGGGGTTTCTATTTAAGCGGGTTTTAGCGATTTCCCGATTTTTCGAAAAAGTCGTAGAACAAAAGTTTCCTGATTTTTGATCGGGAACAAGTCCCCATTTCAACTGGTAAGATATATTAACGCTTTTATACAAACAAACAGACAAACAAAAAAGTGGACTGACTTTTCATCTTATTTTCGAAAAGCGACTAAAAATTTAAAAATTAATTATCTTTTGAAGCAATGGTCGGATTTTGATGATTGAGGTGTCATTCGACGAGTATTTTTGATAAGAATTTGGTCCCATCGTTTAAATTTTGACCTTCCTACTTACACCTGTTTATCTTACGAACCAGGTGAGTTTTCATAAGTCTTAGTATGCACGTTTGTTTGTTAAATTTATACCTTTCGATCAATATATAACTAGATCTGATCGGACAGTCGCATTTTGCACCCTTCGTGCTGATTTCGTCACTAGCGCGGACTGCTCCGCAGGGATTATAAGTGTTCTATGTTTTTACTCACATTTTGTAGCTTCGAGTGCAATTCGTTTGTCATCTGTAGAAACCCAGATGTGTTCAAAGCAACTAGAATTTCTAATTGTCAGAATAGCACGGGATAAGAGAGACAATCCATCAATTTTAGCTAAATTCTTGTCTTTAATTCCTTTGCTACCACCACGAGCGAGAATCAGAGCGTGTAAATCATTGGAAGTGCTTTAAAATGGGAAACTTTGTTTTAATTATTGTGAAATATTTTTAATAAATATTAGATTGAAGTACTTGCCAAGTGGTTTTTGTGTCTACTCCATTTGACCACTGAATAATAAATATTAACAGCCAAAACTTGAGAGAGCTCGTAACGATACAGTTCATAATGGTGAAAGCAACTAGAATTTGATACACAAACTATGAACATCCATACGAGTGGACAACTAAAATTAGAGTGAATAAATCTGAGGCACATATGTATATGAATAAGAGCCTAATAAGGTCACAATACGAGTACTCGCTTTAAATTGACTATGATAATATGATTAAGTGCATATGTTTTTTTTAATAAAATCATGTACACCCGTTACTTAAAAAATAAGTAAAGGGGTATATTGTATTCGTTGCAATGTATGTAACATGTACCCTTGATCAGCATCAACAGTCGAGTCGATATAGTGTGAGATACTAGATCTCAGAGACAATAAGGTCTAGACTCTAGAACAGGGGTGCCCATCGCCTATGCACACGACGCAATTTTGTATTGGGGAGTGCACATCCACAAGGCAGTTTGGGCACCCCTGCTCTAGAGCTACCAAATTTGGCACACGCACAGTTCTTAAAATATGATTTTTGCTAATTAACGTTAACTACTAAGTATTATTAGCAGGTATTAAAACCGATACGAATATCGGTTTCAGTTCGCATTTAGGTTTTAGGTAATCGGTTACACAAAATCTTTAAATAATGGTTTTGTAACGGTGAACCGGTTTTGGTATGTTTCGGTTTTAAAATACCGGTATGGTTTCGGTAACACAAAAAAAAGAAAAATGTTCCCATAATACTAAAGATCATTTCTTTCCCACTATTTCATGCACATTTTTTATCTATTTATGAAAAGAAAAAAATGTACCTTATAAGCTCTGCCATGCTCCCTTCTGCCTGTTCCATACATACATTTTACAAAACCAATATACCCTCTTTGCCCATTGTTAATGGGCACAGGGTATAAAAATATACACGATAATTTTTTGCTTTGCCAAAACAGGTGCCCAAATTAACCCCTATAAATGAATCGGTAACTAAACGGTTATTTTGGTTAACAGAGTTTCGGTATTCAGGTTTCGATCAAAAGGAATATTTTTATCGGTTACGGTTTCAAATTTCAATCGGTTTTTACCGGTTAAAGATTACGGTTTCGGTTAGGATTTTAATTCCTGATTATTGTCTATTATCCTGCTAAATCATAACAAGATCGGGCAAACATAAAATCGATATTGGCTGATTTAAGTTATTAAGCAATGTAAATGGCTAAAAGTATGCCTTAAAAAAAACTTTATATAAACTCTGGTGCAAAACTATAGCCGCACCCAGATTTTTCAGCGTACGGATAGAAAGAGTGGAGCTAGAGAAAAGATTTTACTACCATTTGAAAGAACGTTAGAAATGAAAGAAAATAGATGAAAAACATCGACACTTTTCATTCAAAAATTAACCGTTATGTTGCATTTTCGTTTTGGGCAAGGTGCAAAACTATAGCCGCACTAGCTGATATCTTGTTCTTTTTTTGGCTAGCGCCGATTTTTTTTGCTCAAACTTGGTTGAGTAACTATTTAAGACAAATTAATAAATATTCCAAGTGACCAGTGCTTTCGGATGTCGGGATAGGTCCAAATTCTGGCGCCCAAAAGCGAGAAATGCTAATTTTGAGAAATTGACAGAAATATTGGTCTCTCCGACAAAGCAGTTGGAAATATTTGATAAAATCTGAATGAATATGACACAGAGAAACCTGGAGGATGTATTTCGAAGATAGGTTTCCATGGCCATCGGCGATAATTGAGTGCTGCAAGCAATTCATTAAAGACCGCTAATGAGTTAGTGGCTGAATGTGGTCTACAAGTGTCCCTCTGGACCGTTGTACGGGTTTTAAAAAAATCGGAAACCATAGTGCGATAAATATTAAAGGTGGCTTCAAGGTTACTGGACCGCCATAAAGAGTCCCTGATGGAATTCGCCACAACTAACATTGCAAGAAACTGGTCAAAAATTTAAATTTTTTACAAAGCAATGCAAATATTAATTTATCTTCCAAGTTCGCTTTATCGAATAAGAAAAGGTTTAATTTGGATAGCCATGATGGGTTTTTGCACTATTGGAGGGATTTAAGGAAGAACTCTTATACCTTCCTTCGTAAAATTTTGGAGGATGATCTGTGATGGTTTGGGCTGCGTTCTGCGAGTCTGGATGCTTGTTACTGGCATTTCCAAGCACTCTAATAAGCTCCAGGGAGTACGTGGATATATTGAAAATGGACGTATTGTCCTTTCTTCTCTGTCAAAGACGTGAAAATTTTATTTTTCAACTGGACAACGCATCAATACACGTCAACCGTGAGATGCGTTCTGGGCTTGAAAGCAATAATGATCGGTTTTTGAGTTTGGTTTTGCTCGTTCTACATCCTCCGGGTTTTTCTGTGTCATATTCATTCAGATTTTATCAAATATTTCCAACTGCTTTGTCGGAGAGACCAATATTTCTGTCAATTTCTCAAAATAAGCATTTCTCGCTTTTGGGCGCCAGAATTTGGACCTATCCCGACATCCGAAAGCACTGGTCACTTGGAATATTTATTAATTTGTCTTCAATAGTTACTCAACCAAGTTTGAGCAAAAAAAATCGGCGCTAGCCAAAAAAAGAACAAGATATCAGCTAGTGCGGCTATAGTTTTGCACCTTGCCCAAAACGAAAATGCAACATAAAGGTTAATTTTTGAATGAAAAGTGTCGATGTTTTCCATCTATTTTCTTTCATTTCTAACGCTCTTTCAAATGGTAGTAAAATCTTTTTTCTAGCTCCACTCTTTCTATCCGTACACTGAAAAATCTGGGCGCGGCTATAGTTTTGCACCAGAGTTTATATTTAAATATGTGACGGGTATCCAATAGTCGAGAACTCGACTATGACTTTTTCCACTGGTTTACTTTATAAAAAATATACCCTATGGCCATTCGAAATGGAACATTTGACCCGTAATGGACATATATTTGATTTTTTTGTTCTGTGTACCTATAACATACCCAAATCAGATTGTTTAAATTTGCGGGTAACCCAGCTAAGTACAGGGTATCTCGTAGTCAGAAGCACACCACTGGGCAACTAATTCTCAACCACACAACTCAAGTTGAGATTCATTACATAAGAAACTGACAAAAGCTATTGTAGTTTGTATTATAATGATTTATTTATATAATTTATTGCACAGTTATTATATATTGCTCAATGGTTATTTGTACTTTTAGATCTTGTTGTTTGTAAAATTATCACTTAATTAATTATTTTTTGGTCGTGTTAAATGTTGAGTTGGAAAAGGGAACGGGAACGGGAAAGAAGAATAAAGAAATACACCGATAGCTTAAAAAATTCTTAGTCTATTAACAGTGTGGTCTTAGTGTTTATTAAATAATAGCTTGAATTGAAATATTGAAATTGATAATTAACGATGATAACGATGATATGTTTTCAAATACAATTTTGGGCTATCAAATTAAGAATGTAATTAATATATTTATATGTACATTTGTATATACAAAATTCCTATTCATGTCCACATCCTATAATAAATAATCAAACATATCTTTTCAGTTCTCAATCAGTTGGCAGTTATGTAATCAATTTAAAGAACACTGGCATATTTCTGATTAATATATGCTTTAGTATGGTAATTATAAGTTCGAATTGATGCAGCCAATGTTTGAATTAATTGCTTATCCCGCTTCAATGGCACAAAAGCATCAATATCGCTTCCACTGAAAAAAATGATATAAATACATCAAAAATTATATTTGGATTCATTTAATTAATTATTTGCATACTTGATATTTCGTGTCCGAAGCACACGTTCTGCCCAAGTTTGCGGTCTGGGGATATCCCGAGTAACTCCAACCTGCTTTTTGTCAAGATAATCAATTACATCATCATAATAATTGGTTCTGTAATTGTACATGTATTTGTACTGCAGAAACTTGGGCCTGTAAATATCGAAATATAATGCAATTCAAAATCAACCACGATTTTTGTCCCAATCCAGAGATTGTTTTACAATTCAAGGCTTACCTGACCCAATGACGATATAGCTGAACTGGTTTCCTGTACCCATCATCTTCGGGTGGTGGTGGGGGTGCCTTAATTTCAACATCAGCCTCGGCAATATTCTCCTGATCCGGTTCGACAGCAGCATCCGCTGCCAGAGGTGTTCCGGATATTGGCTCAGATTTGAGGCTCTCCGCTTTTGATGGTGCGGCATCAGTGGAAGCAGCTTGGGAAGTTTTCGTATCACCAGCATCATCGCCACCATCGAACCCCCAAGGATCTTCTTCATCCGCCATTTTGCTAAGAAATTCAATTTTAAACGAATATTTTTAATTTTTGGAAAGCCCCCTATAAATTTTACAATATTAATATTACAATTTCAATGTAAATTTTGAATCTAATGGAGAACTTTAGCTTTAATTCTTTCAAGATTGAAATAATTAAAAAAAAATTACGAAAAAAAAAATAATATTGAAAAAATTCTCCTTAGTGAGCCCAAGGATTTCCCTCGACATTAAAAACTCTGAACAAATTTCTATATTCAAAGGTAAACGGAAATTCACAAAACCTTAATTGCTTTGAAAGCAATCAGCTGAAAGGTCATTAAATTGGTGCTACTAAAAATAACATTATTGGCAAAGTGATTGTTCTCTAAACTTATGTAATGCGTCTTTAAATAGGTTAAGTTATTTGGGACACTAAATGTTACAGCAAATTTCGGTCACAGTCTTATATTTTTTTATTTCATGTTTTAGCGTAACATAATACTTTTGTTTTTTAAAAATACTCTTCATTTAAAACAGCAGAGTTCATGCCACAGTATTTATTTAGACTATAAATTCATTAACGATCAGATATTAAGGACTCTACTTATTAAAGGAACTCTTGTTGATAATGCAAAATAAATTCTCGTCAAACCTTAAGTCAAAATATCTTCTTAATTGTGCACATTTTTAATAGAAACATCACAAATTAAAAATTACAAAATATTTATTATTTAAATCGCTTAAGGACTTTTTCTATCATTAAAACCCCACATTTAATTCACTATTTAATTTTAATTTTATACCTGTAATTTAGTGTTTATATTGTAGTTAAACTAAAAAGACTAATCAGAGAATTTCTTGCTTTCATGTAAATGCAATGCAAATATATTTTTAAAGTAGACAATACAGATAATAAAATACAATATATATGTACCTGTATCTGTTAATGCACATATATATATATACAAAAGTGTATAAATATGCAGTGAGTGGAATGACTATTAACACCTATTCTTAAAGTGACCAGCGGCCACCACATTGTTAATCAACATTATTATTAATTTATCTCATTGTAACATAACAAAGTCCGTTTAATTCTTCTTTTAATTGTAAATTCCAACTTTTTGAACCGTCTTCTTTTTGGCGCCTTTATTGTAGGAAGCATACTTCAATTTGTGTAAGAGTTGGTTCATAGCTAAACTGAACCATGGAACTTGTTCGTTTTGAATTATCCTATATTGCACAGTTGTTTTTTTCTTATATATATTTTCATGATGTCTTAAAATCGAAGACGCTCAGCAAACTGAAATGAAAGAAGCAGAATTCCCTTAATTAGATAGCTTTTTAGAAAATTATAAACAAGCAATTATCATTGCTCTGTAATAAAATACTTTGAGTTATGCTCTGATGATTTACAAGATCAGTAATCTTCATATAAGCAGACTATCTAAATTTATGTGTATTAGTACTGATTTTTTAATTTGTGCAAATTTTTGTTAGTCTTGCTTAATTTTCTCATTCTTTACTCCAAAAAACTCCGTATAAAAAAAAAGCTAGCTTAATGGGAAGGAGAAGAACTTGACATTTATCTCATCTCAGGCTTGGTACCGACGTGAGATAAAAGGCCTAGTCTAAACCAGTGATGCGCACAGTCTTACACGCGTGCGAATCAGCTGTTCGATTCACTAATACACACATGAATCCCGAGCGCAGCGAACAGAGTGAAGTCAGTCGCAGCTAGGACGTCGGACGGGGAGGCTATGCGCGCTTGGCTCATTTTATGTACTGAAAGAAATGGCTGAGCAGCTCTATTTGATATTCAAAAACTTTTTTTTACTAGAATTTTTATTGAAAACCACAATTATTGGTTTGTGGCAACGTTTTTTGCATGCTATATAGAGTTTTAAGTTAAGAGGCATAATTTTTGGTGTCATTTGGAGTACGAAAATAACGACCGCAATCTGCCACATTGCAATGTCGCAGAAGTTTAACTTTTTCTTTCAGTGCAATACAAAGACAACTTGAGAAATCAAGCGACGGCAGATGTGCTCTCGCTGAAGGCAAGCTGTGCACTGATTCAAATCGAGCGTTCGCTTCAGCTTTCGGAAAGTGTCGGCTCGTGTCTGTGTGAGCAACCGATAACGATTCGATAAACGTGCCCATCACTGGTCTAAACCCAAACTCCAAATAAAAAAACGCTGGCGTAAAGTGAAATAGAAGAAGACGACATTTATATCTGCTTGTCGGTCCGGAGGAACAATAAAAATGGATTTGCCAGATAAGGAACGGGCGTTTTCCAGCACTGCTTGCATTTATCTGAGAGGCCTCGCGGAACATTGAACTGTGTAGAGCAGGGGTGCCCATCGCCTATGCACACAATGCCCATTTGTTATTGTAATGCACATGGGATATGGTAAGTAAAACAGAATGCACATAGGCAAGCAATTCATGCGCATTGAATTTTACACAAACAACTTGCAGCAAAACAAGAACAACATTTTCAATTTTTTTTTCATCCATTTTCGGTGCAGGCAAAACAAAAACAATTGCATTGCGTAGGTTATCTTTTGCTAATCCGAATGTAAAGAAAAACTTGACTTCGCTTTCAAACGAGTGTTGCGTGTGCCTTTTTCAAGAAACATGCTTCTATTTTTTTTTTCTGTGTACACATTGAAATAAAAAAAAAAGTTCGTTACAAGTATGCATGTGATTCCTTGTATTTGTATTAGTGCGTGCACATCCATAAGGCAACTTTGGGCACTCCTGGTTTAGAGCTTCGCTAGGTATATAGGAGATAAATGTCTGGGACACAAGTGAAAACTATGAAGACTATTTGAATTTGGTCAATATCGACGACAACATTGGTAAAATTGTTTTTAAAGACATAAATTAGATAATTTTGTATTTTTTCATTAATATAAATGGAGAATTTAAGTAAAAAGTTCAAAACCGATGGGTTCACTCATACTACATTTTCATTGCCTATTCTCTCCTCTTTTTATCCAAATCAGTTCTGCTTATATTTAAAATAAGCCGCTGTTGACGCATCATATTTCCCCTCAACCTTTAGTTATTTATTTATAAGTTTTGCATTGGCAACACTGTCTTTCCGCTCGTCGACAGCTAAATATTGAACAATTTACGCCGCTACAAATTTATGTAGCTTGCGTACGTACTAAGTTTTTGCTTCGTGTTTCAGTTCCATCATTTCTAAAATTATCGATATCTTGACTGTCTTCATGCTACAATAGTCAATCAAGTATCGTAAATATCGATAAATTAATAACAAAAATTTATTGTATATATATAGGTGCATATGTATATATTGTATATACAATGCTTGTGCAAACGAGTACAAATGAATACACTTCTGATAAGATAATTAATGTTTTAAATGTATTTCTGTTTTTCACTTTACACACACACTCATTCGATACTTATGCACTCATTTGTATCTGAGTGTGATTCACTCGCAGTACAGTTCGTAAAGTAAATTTTTAAAGCCAAAATGACAACTAATGCAGAGAAGGACTTCTTACACTTGGTATGTACAGATCTATACATCTGTAACAATAACACAAATACATTATAGTTATGTATTTACATACATACTTGCGTTTCATTGTGCCCTAATTTCCCGACATACGCACATACATAATTCTACCATTTTCAGTGTGTTTGTGCTTCAATACATATGCACACATATAGTAACTGCATTATTCATTAACTAAACTCCAGCAAAAAATGCACTCACATTCATTAATTAAAGTGTACGTTTATTGTTTATTAAACTACAAATGTGCATACATACAAATACGAGAATTTTACACAAACGACAACAATGCAATAGTGCGCTGAAATTGAAATCAGATCTAACTCATTGCGCAAATTTGTTGTTTACACACCCATTCATAAGCAGTGATACAGTGCATCAAAAAAGGATTGACACTGCAACAACTATTGCAAAAATGATTAAATTGTAAAACCAAATTCTACATGAAAATCGATCATTTTTATATTTTTTTTCGTTTAAATATTTTATGAAAATAGATAAGCCTAACAAAGAAAATATTGATGCCTATTTTTAATTTTTCGTATTGATAAAATATTGATTAACAAAAACTGATGTGGGCCACATCATTTTAAACCTGCTGCCTTAAATTTCGTAGAATTAATTCTGTACTTATCTTCCCTTCTTTCATCTTACTGAACATACATACATATATAAGCTACTCCTTTCGAAATTCTTATAATCAAATAAGGTTGATCAGAAATTGTTTTGACAAATTTAAAAAATTCGCTAGGATTTTCATCGATCTTGAGCAACTCACATACAGTCAAAAAACACTTTACACCTCATAAAAAATACTAGCAAAAATATTTTTGAAATTTTTTTTTGCAGTTATTCTTAGAATTGTTTGAAGAATTTTACTACATCAAAAATTTTTTTTACAAAAAATCAAGGAAAAAAGTTGAAAAAGTACACGTTTACAAAAATTCGAATTTTTCAATGGGTAATTAATGGGTTAAGGAAATTTTTTCATCATTCGAACGCAATTTGAACGACCTTTCCAAATATATATGATAAGCTATTATTTTCGTATTTAAAGTCAAAATATTAAATTTGTTTATGGTGTGTAAAGTATTTCTTGACAAACTGTGCATACTCACAGCTCATTTCAACCAGTACATTCGAAAAGGGTTAGGCATCTACAAGATCTAAACTAAACGAGATTTAAAAAAAAAATTTAAATGCAGGTTGTTAGTCTGATGTTTCAACTTATCAAATATGACTTAATTTTTTTTTAAAAATATTTTTCCAATATTTTATAATAACTAAAAACTGAAAAATGAAGTAAAAACAATGGCACAGCTTATTTCAACTACTTAGGAAAAAAATTTGTATAACTCAGTTTTTAATCAAACAACAAAAAATAGTACTTGGTCTTACTATCTCTTTGGTCAACCACCATTTCTATTCTTTTTCGTATGGATTCGACGACTTTCGGGCCATTTGTGGCCCATTCTTCAAGCAATGCAGTTTTTAGGTCAGATTCGTTAGAAATTTTCCGTTTTCGGAAATTAGAATCCAAACCTTAATCATAACTTCGAAAAAAATATTTCTAAAGGAGAAAATATTTAAATACTGCTTTATTAAATACTATTACTTGTATAACTAATTCATAATTCTATGTAGTACTCAATTTTGTTTTTAATATAATTTCTTCTTTTTTACTTATAGAATATAAGTGTAAGCAAGGCTCTTAAGGGAATGGAAACGCCATTGAAGTCTAAGCATGCTCGCTCCATTATTATAATAATACACAAATCGAAGGAAGCAAGAACATTTTGGGCAATTATAACACGACAGCCCATTATGGAAAACAGATTTACGGCATGGAAATTCTGTCATCTTCTGCATAAAGTGCTAAGAGAAGGACATAAATGTGCTCTTCAGCAATCCCAGAAGCATTCAAATATGATTTTAGAAATCGGAAAGTTATGGGGTCATCTGCAAGATGATATTGGCTATTGTATAAAGGCTTACAGCAAGCTGTTGGTAACTAAACTAAACTTTCATGACAAGAATCGAATGTATCCCGGTTCGCTATTGATAACATTTGCTGAGATTGCAACGATCGCCGATAAGGATTTAAATTACTAGTATGCAGTAAATATTATATTAATAACTTAAATTTATAACCCTGTACCCAATGAGATTCCAAGTTGGAAATGCAATTTTCTACTATCAATCATGGGTCCAGGGTATTTCGTAGTTGAATTATTTTGTTTTTTTTTTTTATTTTCAATATACTAATTCCATTTGTTACCTCTCTATTTATTTTAGCTTTCAACTGTGTGTGGAAATCTTCGACTATTTGGATGATATAATTGCTCTACAAGTTGCCGTTTTTAATTCAATTAATACGTATCGCATATCGTCGATGACGCAACCAGGACAATGTAGATTGGCACCATTAATAACCCTCATACAAGATTCAAACCCATTGTATGATATCAGTGTTAGACTTATGTTTAAGCTCCATGAAAAGTTGCCCAATGATGTCCTAAGCGGTCATAGGGAAAGATTCTGTGGTATATTTGCCAGATTAAAACTGTTTTACGAAAATGTTAGGCCATTGCAGTATTTCCATGATCTTATAACAGTACCACAGTTGCCAGAGCAGAGTCCGAATTTCAAATCGCAGGTTGATTTCGGAAGCTACATTCCTCCTGTTGTACATGTTCAATCAGAGCCAGACCCAGATCCAGTGGTAGAAGATCTTGTCGACACTCATTCCGCTGACAATATTGCTGAACAAGATCACATTTTAACTGAACGCATTAATGTCCTGGAAAATATGCTGGAAGATAAAGAGGATACCATACAGCAACTGAAAGCCAAACTAGATGCTAGCATTAGTCACTTAAATGGATTGGAGCAGTCTTATAAGCATAATATCGTGGAGCTTCAAAGGAGTAATACAGCGTTAAGCAACGATTTGGAATCATCGAAGGAAATGTGCGCAAATATGCGCATGCAAAAAGATGAATTGGAACTTCAACTGACCAATAATCCAATTTTAATTCGTAAGCTTAAATTAAAAATAAATTATATTGGTTTATTAACTTGCAATTTATTTACAGAAAAGGTAGTTGAAGAGGAGGAAAAGCAAAAGTTATCTTCAGAAAAGTTTAATAAGCTGAAACTTATGTACACACAAATCAGAGATGAACATATAAATTTACTTCGTCAGGTAAGGCATCTTATAATTAAATTATTTTTATACAAAACTAATAACCTACCATTGATCTTTCAGCATGGTGAACATTCAAAATCGTTAAACAAAGAAAAGCAAATGAATGCGGAATTGTTAGAGCAGATTAAAGATTTTAACAATGAAATCCTAAAATTAAATGAAAATATCACAACAGATAAAGAGAATACTGGAAAGCTTTTGCAAGAAATTGAAAATCAGAAAAAACATTCGTCGAACCTTGAAGCTGTTGAAAAAGAAATGAAAGTTAAATATGAGGCTATAATACAAAAAAAGGAAAATGAAAATCTTGAGGTACATTCAATGGTGAATGTTCTAAAAGAAAGTGAAACTGAGCTTGGCAATGTTAAATTAGTTTTGCTGGAGAAAGAACAAAAGCTTGCTGAAGCAGAAAGTTCATTGAGCTTAAAGGAAAAGGAAATTGTTGAAAATCTTAAAACATACGAAGAGAAATACACTGAGCTGTCAACTAAAAATAAAGTATTGGAAGAAACTCTTCAAAAAGATTCCCAAGCTTTACGCGGCACCTTAGTTGAAACTGAAAACAAGCTTCAAGAAAAAGAAAAAGCTCTGCAGGTAATTAATATTTTATTTCTACTTACCATGTTTTACCTTTCCCCATAACATTTCATTAAATTTACAGGAAGCCGAAACATCTATTACAAGATTCATCGAAGAAAAATTACTATCAGAGAAACTTTTAAGTGATGTCCAAAGTACATTAAATCAAAAAGAAAAGGAAATCGTGGAAAATCTTAAAACATATGAAGATAAATGCTCCGAACTGTCAAATAAAAACAAAGAATTAGAAGAAACTCTTCAAAAGGATACCGAAGACTTGCGCAGCAAGTTAGGGGAGACTGAAAGCCAGCTGCAACAGAAGCAAACTGCTTTACAGGTATCTGATTTAAAATTACTATATATTTGACAATATTAAAATAAATATTTAATAGGTCGCCGAAACATCTCTAACTAGGTTAAATGAAAAAAAATTACTATCGGAGAAAGTTTTAAGTGATGTACAATCTAAATTGAAGCAACGCCAAGAAGATTTAGTCAACGCATCGAATAAAAACAATTCCCTATCAAATCTGAATCAACAATGTCTGGTCGCATTACAGAAGTTAAGGAATCTTACAATTCAGACTGTGAAAGAAATGTGCTCTTCCAAATTAAATGATACGATTCAAGAGCCCTTAGAAGGAGTCCTAAAAATATCGACAAAAACTGAGGTTTTGCTAACCAAATTGTTATCATCTGCTCAAATACCAAACGACGAAAGCACTGAAAAGTTGCATGACATTTTATATTTAGGATATTATTTTATAGAACTTTATGATTATTGTGACATGATCTATAAATCTACAACAGAGATTGAAAAAGGTCAAGGCAAGTATCTTATTGAATTATGCTTTTGTAATATCTAACGTTGAATAATCGAATTTTATTCTGTTTCAGATATTTTAAACAAAGTGCGTTCTATATGCCCAGATTTAACAGAACTCTTTGAGATTGTACAAATGGATGCAAAGAATCTAGAAATAAATACTGTTGTGCAAAGGATACAAAATAAATTATCTGAATTAAATGGACTCGTTCGCGGAGTAATGAACAATTATGAAAACAACGTTGACCTGGATAAACTTATTCAAATTGAGCTAAAAGAAATGGACGCCGCTATTGAGGAAGCAGCATCGAAAATCATTGACTTACTCTCCAAATCCCGTGAGAAGGACAGTAACATAAAACTGGAAGTGAACGAGAAAATTTTGGAGGCCTGCACGAGCTTAATGGAGTGTATAAAAGTTTTAATTTTGAAATCACGTGTGCTTCAACAAGAAATTGTTTCCTCCCAGAAAGGTAAGTCAAAACAGTTAAAAATTTATTAAAATTTTAAAAATGGCTAATAATTAATTCATATATTCTAGGCAATGCTACAGAGAATGAATTCTACAAACGTAATAGCCAATGGTCGGACGGTTTGATTTCGGCATCAAAGAGTGTGGCAAAGGCTGCCAACTATCTAGTTGATGCGGCCAATACTGCGATTAACAGTGAATCTGGCCAAAACTTCCAACTTATCGTCGCTGCCCAGGAAATAGCTGCCTGTACGGTTCAGCTAGTTATTGCCAGTAAGGTCAAAGCCCATCATGATAGTCAAAATTTGACCAACTTGACAATTGCTTCACGAAACGTAACAAAAGCAACTGGAGTTGTCGTTGCAACTGTGAAAGATGGCAATGCACGAACGGAGCAACAGCAAGAAATCGAGTTTTGTAAATTAACACCATCCCAGCTTAAAACAATGGAAATGGATATACAAGTTAAGGTTTTAGAAATGGAACAGGCGCTTCAAACTCAACGTATGAAGCTATCCGCATTTCGAAAGGAACATTATCAAAAAACGGAGTACTAACATGACACAAAATAAAATAACTGTATTATTTTTGTTAATTTTAAATTGATATACAATTTAATATAAGTGTATAATTTGTTAGATTGGTGCTGGAGTAACATTCGTCAAAGATCTTTTAAACTTTTCCGTAATAGTTATAGTATTATACAATATTTAAAACATTTGTAAAATGACCTTGTTAAACTTCCAGATTTTACAGTACCAATATTTAAAAGTTGTCCAAATAAACAAATCTAACTTTTGAAAAAATGTGATTTTTCTTCTTTTTTTTTTGAAGCCATCCTAAACATGACTATTCCTCTACCAACTAGATGATTCCTCCCTTTGCTATTGGGTTTTTAATTATTATGAGCTTCACTTTCAATTCAATTACACAATTCGAGATACTCGCTCGATAATCAATCAAATGTGGTTTGTTTTTCTTTATCACATTTATTTAATAGCTGCTTTCAAGTCATTATAATTCGCATTTCCATAGATCTTTTTAGCTCTCTCAAAGGCTTCTATTATACATGACCTGAAAGTATTTAAAGTATTGTTATCATTATACGAGTATTGTTTAACTAATTGATTTACCTGAATAGTTTTTGGTGCAAAACATAAGCGCTTACATGGCCAGCATCTAAATACCTTACTTCAGCTCCAGGCCATATATCTTCAAGGCTCGAGCAGCCATCTCGCGGAACGTAAGCATCGTCCCTTGCACAAACTGCTATTATCAGCGAGGTATCGAATGGTACTGAGAAGTTCCTTAAATGCGTACACTCATCCATCATTCCTCTCATAAATTGTAATGCCTCTCGCTCCCACCAATTTGTCTTAGTGATATCAATTTTTTTATTTTTATTTTGTGCGGATAAAGGTAAAATATATGTCATAAGTTTCGTTAATGTAGAACGATCCATCGAATCGGGCAGGCACAATTCTGACTCATTAGAAATATTTTTACTAAGGATATCTTTTAATGGCAACTGCATATTGTTAGAATCCAGCTTTTTATTTTCTAGCGATTTCAATAAAAATATTGAATTATTTCCATTCTCCATTGAATTGTTTTGAGTTTTATAATGATTTTCATCAGTTTCGCATTGTTGTGTTTGAATCTTTCTTGTATCATCAATATCTTCTTTAAGCTCATGCAGAGAGTGATTAAAATTCTGGATAAACTTTTGACCTGCCGTAAAGGCATCGTCAATAATAGTGACCATTTTGGATAGACGTTCTCGATATTGGCCATCCGAATAGTATTGTGTTTCCAGCATATCCCAGTTAATAGACTGGCTCATTACTCCCTAAAAAAAATTAAAATAAATAAAATAAAAATAAATTGATCTATGTATCTGCTCTTATTTTTCTGTAAATTAAATAAAATGGTTGAAAACTTTTAAGGCGAGTAATAAAATGAACTTATATTTTGCTTTAGTTATAATACTTACAGTGGTGAAAACAGCAGATGCAGTAGACCATGATAAGCACGGAACGAGAACTAGAGGCTTTGGCCAGTTTGTTGCCGCTAACGAGGCCATCTGTGGCAAAATAATTATTAAACATTTTGCTTTTCCGTATTTGATATATTTTTTTTACATACATGACCTCCCATTGATAATCCAGTGATACCGAGAGGACCAAATCCGTTTCTTTCACACCAATGCAAGAGAACAAGGCATTCAAGCATTAGGCACCCGCCCATAACAAATATATCTGATACATTATGCAAATTGGATCGTCTGAAAATAATATTGAAAAACATTAGTTGCACAGGTTTTTTTTAAATTATAAAATCAAACGGAATACGATGTGGAATCTTAGCAAAGAACTTCACTGCTGAAGACCTAATAACAATCCAAATAGAATTCTTTTTCGACGTACATACATTTGATCGGTTGGTTTTCGTAATCCATAAAATGGGTTTTCCAGTATTATAGATCCAATGTTTGCATCTTTCAACAAAGGCTTCGCAATAAAATTTCTTCGACGCCAGAAAAACTAATTAACAAAAATTCAAAAGCAATTTGCTACTCATTATTTTACAAATGTAAGAAAAGATAATACTCACATGATCTCCAGTTCCTGCCAAATGAATGCATATTGGTTTATGTTCTTCGTTAATCCATTTATTGGGAATTAATAACTGAAAGTATGCTTTTTGCGCTGCTTCCGGAACGACTCCAGGTAGATGCAGCTCAAGTGGAGTCGTAAAGTTTCCCTCAATTAAAGTTGAATCTGAATACTTTTTCTTTTTTGTTATCTCTACTGGATAGTCGCGTGGTACCAGTTTAAAGCATGTTTCTCTGCAGGAAATAATTTTTCGAAACTGAAATACTCTGAAAATGCAAAAATACTAATGTTATTACGTGTACTTACAAGTTAACTCGGATATGCCGAGTTAGTTTTGAAAAATGTTCGCGCCATCCGAAATATCGATTGTACTAGTCGACGTTAAAGCGCGAGACACAGACTGGGTAGAAAACTGTTATATATGTACATACAAAGAATCGGCTAAATTCGCAAAATGTATGGGAATGGAAACGATCGGTTCAAGGTTGATTAAATTATATTCAATCGTCCACTAACTATTTTTTTGTCGTGTGAAATTAATTTATCGATTCAAGAACTAACGCGCGTCCTTCCAGCTTTGCTATTGATTGTCGAGCCCTTCAAGAGGCAGATGGGTAGCAACTGACGAACTGAAGAATGCTATCCACTTTGCACCCAGGTTGAAAAACATGAAATATATTAAATTTAAATGTAAGACCACCATCCGACAATTTATTGATAAGAAGCAATTATTCGTTATTTAATTTACATTGCGGATCGTACAATCATGTGAAAGAAAAAGTTACGATATATTCCTGTGAAAATGTAATTTGAGTTCATGATTGAAATAAAAAGGCAACAAGAGATAAACGGAATTAAATATTATTGAGAATTTTGTAATCCAATCAGATATTATGCTAGTTAATTTTAACAAACACCTTTTATTATATATTTTTTGTTCTTCATTGTCTATCGGTTATTTTAGCTTAGCCACACTAGAATACCCTTATTAAAATACGATATGTTTTTAATATCGCAACAATGTAAACACTACTTTATCACCAAAACAATATGATATGTCAGCACCAAGTTTTATTGTTGAGCTTTGGATAAAAACAAAACCGCACTGTTTCAGATTTCTTATGTTTAAGGCGAGGATAGACTTCTGAACAAGGTAAACACATTAGAAATTATCATAAGATACAGAGTAGTTATTGCATTTGGTTTATTACGTAAAGGATATCAAAGACAAAGTCTCACCCACGTACAAGAGTGCGCACAAAATTGGTCGACAAACTTACCTGTGTAAGTTTTCTGGCTTTCCCCATCCTTTTTCAAAAAATCTTGTTATGAGCATTCGTCGGTAAAGGCTGTCTAGTTTACTAGGAGGCATGTTTCTATCAAAATATTTGTACTAAAAACGAACGAGGTTTTTTCAGCACCAACTTATCTTAATTAACTAGTTCACCCAATTAATCATACTAAATGAACTAAATCTTGTTCAAATAATTCAGTAAACAAATATCGATATTTTGGTTCCCAGCAATGCAATGTAAATTTCCCTTTCGGTATGTTAAGAAATTTCTTCTATATATTATAAAAATATGTACATTAAGTATATTTTACAGTTGTAAGTTTTGGTTGCATTTCATTAACTAAAAGTATATTTCTTCGATATACATCATCGCAAAGAAAATTAACGATGAAATAACTAGTTCGATAAGAGAACTATTGGCTTTACGGATTTCAATAAATAAATTTGTTTACAAATTCGGTATTGTGGAAAGCACAGTTTGATTGAAATGGATCCAGCCACATTGATTTTATCCTATGGAAGCCTTTCTCCTGTGGAGATTACCGAAAGTATGTGATATTTTGTACACATGTGTGGGTACGCTCATGTTTTTTTCTTATGTACGTGCGTTTGTAAACAATGTGTTCGTAAGCCACTAAACAGTGTACTTTTTTATACTTATGATTCATAAAGTGGGAAGAGCCGCTGTAAAGGATAATATCCGTAAAATGCTTAGTATTCTTGAGAGTAACGTTGAATATATCCATTATTAACTAACCCGATTTCGGCCTTTCGTTGCACGCTGTTTTCAATTACCAAGTTTATAAGGCAGCTAAATCTGATTTAACCAGTATCGGTTGGATTTTACTTTTTTGTGTTTGTGTATTTTTACTTAAGTTCTTTTAAATTTAATATGGTACCTATACTCATAAAATTTGTTCTCTAAAACTATTTTTATTTTCAGATATACTATCTGAACTGAATCAACCAAGATTGTTAGCAACTAATTCTTACGAATCAACGGTCATAAACAGTTTCAAGTGTGACATTAGAACAAAATATTATAGTACCAGCATATCTTTGATTCCATTTGAGGGGAAACTGGAGAGTGTTCCAACTGAAATCAAAAAGCTAACTGAAGCTTTAATCATTTATTTTAATCCTACTGATGTAAGTTATTTGTTACAACTGATAAGGTCTTTAACAGTTCATGTTATTTAACATTTCAGAGGTCCTTCATTAAGTGTATTTCTGGAATAAATGACTTTATAAAAGATAACGAAATCCAGATTGGGTTCTTGGTAACAACATCATTTACTGGCGGTGAAAATGAATTAACGTTTGAAGAACTTAAAGATGTCACAGATGTAGTATTGGATATTGTAACACTTAAAGAAGATGCAGACAAAACAGAAGATACTCAAGAGATAAGCTATGCTGAGATTCTGGAGGGGTTGAGAAATTATGTATGGTCAAATATAAATCTCGGTAAGCAACATATTTCATATATCTCGTTCGACTGTAAGAACTTGATGAACCAAATAAAATAATTTATAATTTCACAGGCTCCAATCGCAAGGATTCAAACAATGCTGACGAACTTGAGAATCAACTGAATGATTTTGAGAAATTGCTTATTACCGCGCAAAATTTACGCAGCAATACAAACCTAACAAGAGATGAAATTTTAAATAAAGCAGAACAGTTTGCGGAGGTTATGTCAGCAATTTTAAATGATAATGACAGTGATTAACTGTTTTTAGTTGTAATATATTAAAAAAATATAAATAAAACAATTTACATTTCGTTTTATATATAAACAATATGCTTATTTTAGGTTCATTAATATATTAAGGGGAATGTAATTTCACTGGCAATGAGAAGTACGCTGATTTAAGTGAAGCTGACGAGTTGGATAAGTACTCTTGTTCCTTTAAATTAGATATTTTTTTCTTAAAAACATTTGTTCAAAACAAAACGTTTAATGATTCAGAATTTTTTTTTTTTTTGGCATTTTTTACATAATTTTTAGCTATTTTTAGCAACTTTTTTGTCCAAATCTAGCTGTTACTGCTTCGAAGATTCTGGCCGCACTGGATGTCACATATAGTGAAACAGGGGGATATGTGGTTCGAAACAAGTAAATAAGTGATCAAAAACACTTTTATTTTTTTTATTACAGATTATGATTTTATTGGACGATATTAATAATTTATTTATTTTATTTAGGAACTGCTAGCTTTACTACTTTCTTAAATTACTGATTTTCATTTGGATGTATTTGAATTGCTTCCACCAGAAAACATTGCAATGGAACAGAAAGAAATTTATCAGGAAAAGGCAATTTTTAATTTTAAAATCAGGAATTATATTGTATTAAATATAGTTGATTTGTTAAATTCTATAAACATTTTTAATTTGTATAATTTATAAAAGATTTGTGCTTATTTGCAAACGATTACAATGTGGAACTAGAGCTGTTCATTTGATCTTGGAAGTGACCAGCGTACCAAATTTAAAATAAAGTAAAACGTGTACAATTCCAACGTTCCAAATGGAACATTTGTTTAAGAGCTGTATATCACTTTAATAACTCTATTCGATACTAAAACTTATTAGAAATAATCTGTATCTTTTAAATCTTTTTATAACTTGTGTTTCTCTGCATGTAAGTTCTTATTATTTCTATGGATGATAGATATGTATGTATTCCGCAATGCGCGGAGTGTGTATACGTATTTAGCATCTGTATTATTATGTATGTACTTACAATTGTACTTATTAATTCATATACATAGATGTAAGTATCTACGTATGTATGTGTGTTGAAAATTCTTTCGTCATAAACATTTGTATATGGTGGGTACTTTGTCATTCATAAGTATGCCATGTACATAAATATTTAGACGTAAATACATTTTTATTTATGTGCACTTTACAACATGCGGACAGTGAGCATTTGTACATAGACATGTATACATATATGTTTATTTTTATTTTGGTCCAAACGCGACATTAAATAATTGGTGAATGCTCATTACTAAATGACTAATACATTGAAATGTATGCATATTTATGCTAAGAAGTGCGTATGCAAAAACTGTGATGAAGACAACTTTGTTGTAATTTCTACCTCGCTAAAACAGGTGTAACGGAAAGGTTCAATGTATTACTTTAATGCAGTTTTGCAGAAGCTAGTTGCATACATATTGTGTATGTGGGTACATACATAAGTACATGATACACAGTCAGCTCCACAATTATACGTACACCATTGCAGGCATTGTACATACACATAACGGTATGTTACTGACTGTCGAGTTGCTTATTATTGTTTTCTAATGGTCGGGGCAAGCGAAACAGCAGCTGACTCAGTAGCATGAGTAAATGTGTGTTATAAGCGAACGACTTTTATGATAGCAACTTCAAGTCGAGTTGGCCTTACACGCTGTTCATGAAATGCTCTATTGCTTCTCTTGGACACCACCGAAATTGAGCAACATGTTGCATGTGTGTGGCGAGACTAACGCAAATGTAGGAAAATCACTCAGTTATCCATAACAAATGCGAGATATACTCAATCAGGTGTGGTACAGACATCCCTTCCACTTGCATTTCACGTCAATTTCATTCACCTAAAAATGTTTGAGGGAAACGAAATCATCGCCATGAGAAGAGAGTTGTGGAGTAACTTATATTGTTTTCGCTCCAATAACTTTTAAATGTTTTTAAGCTAT
>JAWNPO010000245.1:0-25458 GCA_035047525.1 Drosophila quinaria | reverse complement strand
ATTCTCGAGATTATGATACCATAAGGGGTAGTCTTGATGTTATTTTTATTGTTTTGTTAATATTACTATTTTAAAGGTTCATGAAATCTACTTTCAAAAAATTTTATTTTATCAGTAAGAGTTACTATTGATATAATTCTACATATAAAATCATTAGCAACAGCGAAAAAACTAAATCCTGATGAGATTATCACAATAAAATGTTTTGTGAATATTCAATTAATACTTTAAGTGCTTTTTAAACGCATTCTATACATTTGAAATATATGTATGTATGTTACAAATAAAGAAGACAGATGGCAGATATGATTATCTGCTCAATAAATATTTATTGATTTGTCTGTGTGGCAATTGCTCACTGACCCGTGGATGACGAAAGCGTTCCAATGTCTTCACTGAGCTCTTTAGCAGCTCCGTAATGGTTTCCTTGCGACGTGGCTTGTGCAGTTTCTCAGCCACTTTTTTCTCGAATATAAACACGGAGCATTCCTAAGGGAGACGGGAGATGAAAGAAGCGAAAGAGAAGGAGCAGAATTAAGTGGAGGGGTTCAACTAGTTTCCCATTTCATTCCGCTCTGTTCGGTTCTGTTCTGTTCTTACCTTGTTATCACTCTTCCGATAGCCATCGTGTATGCGCCAGATGAGCTCTGGCCCGGCACAGGCGACCGGTTTGCCAATCTCAAAGTACTGCGTAATGGGATTGCCATCGGCGACATTCTGCATGGATGTGGAGACCGCCACATTGGCGCTTTTGAACTTGGCGAACATTGTGCCAGAGGGCATACCATCGATTAGCTTTGAGAATACATTCGAGAAGCTGCCCTGCCGTTTGCAATGTGGCACGCTGCCACTGCCAGTGCCAGTGCCACCTATCGTTGGCGCCGAACCACCTGCACCAGCAACAGCTGCACCACTTGCTGCCAAATGCTCGCCAGCTGCGACACCAGATGCTGCGCTGATGGACAAACGTTCGCGCAATGCAATTCCCAAGCTGCTGGCGGTTGTTACCGGCTGTGCATTAACCGAGCTTCTATCCTGCGGCACGTTCCTGGCCGAGACCCCACCGACACCAGCAATGCTACCACCACCGACTCCGTTATATGTATCGCATTTCGTGTTCTCACCGTAGCCATTCACATCGCCAGCGCCTTGAAGTCCCGGAACGACGCTGGAGAACTTGCGCGTATGGACACTGGGAGTGCTGTGACTTAGCTCGAGAATTGTGCTGGCGCTGCGATTACGTGCTCCACCACCAACATTGCCCACGCCCACGCCCACGCCCAGTCCAGTGCCTGGCGCCAGTCCCACACCACCGTACACACCCACGCCCACGCCCACACCCAATCCACCCACTCCACCCACACCGCCGCCGCCGCCGCCTTGAGCCTGCTGCTGAACCACTTGCTGGCCAGCTCTGGCTGGTGAACCCGCTGCCACCGCTGACGCTGCCACCGCTGCACCACCGCCGGGCGTTATTCCAACAGCGCTGCCACTGCGACTGCGTTGCACCTCCTCGACACTATCCAAACGTGAAAAAATTCTGGCCGCCGTTGTTGCCGTGTTTAATGCCAGCAGTTCGACGCACCGACAGCCAACTAGTTGCTGCTCTCTTTCTCTTTCCCTTCCGCTTCCACTTCTGCTTGCACTTCCGTATCCGGTTCCAATGGAATGCCAAACACCAGTTATCGTTATATATTTACACACACTGCACTCTTGAAGCTCAAGTTGAGGCTGCAACAAAATAGAGACAAGAGGCAAGAAAATTTTGTTTTAATTGCGGTCACTTCACATCCTTCATACGCAACGTTGCGCAGCTGACGGCGCTGCCAAAGTCGCAGTCAACGTCGCAGTCAACGTCGCTGCTGGCACTCAACAACCACTTCAAACACCCTATATCTTACAATTAAGAAAATGGGGATATAATGATTAACAGTTGAACATATCTCGAACTTCTATAACTTGAATTTCTCTCTAACTCGTGCTAAATGTGTGGCAGTAAAATTAATGAACTTAAAAAAAATAAATAACTCTATACGTTGAATATCTTCATAAGTTTAACCTTTTCTTTGGATAATAGTGATTCGAGTTAGGCAAGTTCGACTGTATATTCCTTGCAGAATGAATATTTATATATACTGTATATTCCTTGCAGAATAATGATATATTAAAATTGATATATAATTTAATTTAAAAATTATTTTAATTAAAAGTTTTAACAATTTATCTTCTTGTTACATTTTTACTAGTAACTAAGTTGTTTCAAATATTTTTTAATTACCAACTACAATTATTTAAAAAGATTTCCAATTTTTATAAAGTTTTTATATTTCCAAGAGATCTTAATAAATTAATTGTAAATTAAAAAGAACAATTAATTGAAATGTATTTATTATAAACTAATTTTTTAAAAATGTTCAGTATTTGACACAAATATTTAAAGTTTTTTTTTACCTTTCGAGCCAATTTTAAGCTCTGTTAAATTGTCGTTTATGAGTTCAGGGTATTTTATAGTCGTGTTAAGTGCCGCTTAAAATGACTGCTACTTATTGTGCACTGGCAATTAATGCGCTTATTGCCGGTCCGACTTTTATGTTAAATTTATTTTCGTTTTCATCGCGTTCTTTCGCCAGCTTCACACAAAACTGCACAATTAAAAAGTTAAATGAGCTCAGAGCTTCATTCAATTTGTTGTTGTGTTGCTGGCAACAATTCATAATTGTATGAAAATGAAAATGACGCTTAAGAGCATAATCTCTTTATTAATTGTTTTAAATGAAAAAATATTTTCGTTTTTTTTTTTGAGCAATCGGACAAATTGAAAATGAAATGAAATGAAATTCTATTGAAATTGAATTGAATTTGGAATGTGTCAAGTGTATCATAAGATTCCGTCATGAATTTAAATGCAAATGCAAGACGTTAGTTTACTGACTGCACTCACTGTACAGCAGCATCTAAAGCAGCGTATTTGAGTTTCTAACTGCCACTTGGCATTTGCCACCTGCTGCTGCTGCGTTCACCTAAATTATTCAGTGCAGAAGGAAATAGCAAACATTTTAAGTACACAGAGTAGTTGAGCACATCTGTCTGACATTTGGATCCCCAACTGATGGCCACAAATTGACTTGAGACAAGTTTGGCAACAGCAATGCCAACCAGTCGAAAGGCCATCAAGGCCAACATCAATTTGAGGGCAAACGTTAAACTATTTAGTACAAATATTTGCCGCTTCCCTTACGATTGCGTCTAATTTTTCGTTCATGGCAAGTAAATAATATATAAACCTGAACTGAACTAGCAATGGCAACATTTGGTGGACATTGCCCCAAAAAAGCCTGAGGGTCAAACAGACAAGTGATGGAGGGAATTTGGCCAACTTACTGGGTCAGCAGTTGCGGGCTTTAAGCCAGACCCAAACGAAAGTGAAACGAAAAATGACTTAAATATTTATTTGTGTGTGCGGAATGAACGAGTGTTGGAACTTCAAACGTTGAAACACTCAAATCATTCGGATGCACATACATATGGTAGATTATAAAGGCTACAACAAACAAACTCGACTTCAATTGGTAAGCCCCAAAATCAATTGGATTTAGCATGAAAGCAGCGTGAATTATCCTTGAATCCTTCAAGTGTTGCAATTTATTATTTCTTGTTTATATTTAGAACAGAAATTTAGCAGATGATTGATTTATTACTTGAACAAAAGTGACAGCTATATATATATGTATATGCAAATACAAATATACAAATTGCTAAATTTTGTATCCTAAAATCAATAAATATTGAGTGAGGAAAAGGTGAGAGGTTAGGCTAGGGTAACTAATCGTCGTCTCCATACGAATTTAATTTCAATGACATTCAAGCTGCTTTTCTAATTGGACTTTTTATTTAAAGTTTAATTTATCATGTTGTCAGAATGCATTCTCAAATTTACACATCCTTAAATAAATAACAAAAGGTCACAGTAATTATAAAATAAATTTGAAAAACAAGTCAAAGGTCAAATTAATTAAAATAAATGAATAATGTATACCATAATTTAGCTACAAACGCTTTTGTTTGATTAAAGTTTTTTGTGTTGATATTATTAAAGAATCAAATTAGTTTACTAAATTATATTTATTATTAAAGAAAACATGACCTCGAAAGGAAAGCTGATATGCCGGTAAATGCGAGTCCTTTTTTCTATTCCTCTTTTTTGCTGGAAAATGAAAAATGGAAAAATTATAGCCCTCATTTCATGTTCAGCCATTGGAGCCCGAGTCTTTAATCAGTGCAAAATATTTACACAGACAACACAGCGGGGCATCGTCATTATCTACATCAACGTTTTGCCAACATGATGATGATGAATTGCTAATAAATATCAATACCAAAATTAGCGTGAATTCGAGTTGAAAAATCCGAATTTGAATTTTACAAATGCGACCACGTAACAAATCTAAGAGCTCGCATATCTCTGAGGCACGTAGTCATAGTGACTAGAGGGGTGAACTAAGGGCAGCAGAGGGGAAGGACCATGGGTCACTTTTATTGATTTACCAAAATTAAATGATGAAAGCGAAGGCAAAGAGAAAGCGAAGCTAAAATACACAACGAACGAACGTAAAAAGGAACAAAGCGCGAAAATTATTTTCGTTGTTATCATGTGCGATGTCATTATATTTGTAGTTGCTGTTGTTGCTGTTCGCATATTTGACAATTTGGCATACACACACATACAAGCATGGTAAACATTGTATCTGTGTGTATCTGTGTGTATCTAAGGCAACCAGCTTTGTGAGTTTAATATTTTTAGCCCAAAGCCAAACGCAGCTAGGCACAAGAATAAGCAACAATAACAACAGAGCAGGCAGAGCAATATGTTGCTTAGCGCTAACTGAAGATAAACACACACACTCATGCACAGACAATACACACAATACACACACATACACACACCCACACCGTTAGCCGCTTTGACAGAGGCCAAAATAAACGTTGGCTGACGTTGAGACAGACAGACAAACACAAACAAAGACACACAACGATGTCTCAATTAAAAAAAAAGTGATGGTCCTTTTAGTAGCACACACGCACACACAAAAGCACACACACACACACACTGACTCAGACACACCATGGATGAATTCAGTCTGAAACATGTTTTGTTTGCTTTCGTCTCATTTATTGTTCGCCTGGCAAAAAAAAGGACTAACACAGCGACTGATAAACGGTCGAGGCTGTTGGTTTTACTCTCTGTCTCACACTCGTATAAACGCATATGAGCAGGTAGCATACGATCGAGGGTTGATCGAGAAAATTTCCTAATAAATAGCTAAACTCTTCGACACAAAAAGATTTAATGTTCAGAAGAAATTCATTATAAAATGGGAATTCAAAATATTTGATCTTGTCATGTCTTTATTATCAATATGTATTCAGAACATATTTGTCAAGTTAAAACTATATGCGGATAAAACGGATTTAAATAAAAAATATTTAATTCAATTACACAATTCCGTACTTAATATTCGTCCTTTTTTCCGAGTACATACTTATTGAGCAACCCTCGCTGTATGTACACATACATGACTTTCATGTACGCTTAACGACCACAATAAGCAGTCATAAGCATAATAAATGCACAAGCACATACACACAGAAAATAGTTGTGGGTGGACACTTTGATTTTATGCTCACAGACTGTCATCGTTCATTACGTATACGCAGCGTGTATGGAGATCAGCACAAGCTGCTTCCGTTGAGGCTGTTGTGGCTGCTGCTGCAGCATTGTTAATTATGTGCTCAAAGCAATTCGCTTGAGTTGCTGATTGTCTATTTCTGGCTCATCGCATTGTCCCAATAATACGATAAAACACAGCTGATAAGGGTTTCCACTTCGAATTTCGAACGCATGTCAAGCTTCGAGGCCATACTGTGTATCATCATCCATTCAGGCAATCGGACATTTAGACATTTGAGGCAGTTAGTATCTCTAATAGTTAAGACGCCACCAGACCGCAGGGGCAGTCAAAGTTGACAGCAGAATTGAGCATACTCTCGCGTAAATTTGCATATTACGCATACGCCAAGTGAAACGTGCCACTGCTCGTATTGAGACTTACGTTTGGAAATAAGGATGGGTCGGAGGTCGGAGGGCTTGAGGGCTCTGGCGTGTCTGTCTGTTGTTGGCACTGTTGCGTTACGGCTGCTTAATTAAATCTTTTGCGTAATTTGTTTAGTTATCCCCTGTAGTATGCACTTGAAAATTGAATGGATTTTGCCTTTGTGTGTGCGCGCCACTCGCTTTATCTGAATGATGTATATGTGTCAATGTGTGTGTTGGTCTGTGCTTGTGTTTGGACCAAACAAAAGCTGCTCAAGTGTTGCAGACGAGCGGCGGTAATTGAATTGCTTCTAACTGCAACACAGGCAGCAACAATCATGCCATAATTATAGGCCGCCAAGGGCTCTAAATTGTTGTATATATTATTGTTGTTGTTGGTGTTCGCTAAATAAATGAAATTAGGCCGCCTCGTTTCTGCCGAAACAATGAGGCGTATAAATGTGGCTTGAAGCAAACCTAATTATGCTGCCATATACAGCATATATTCAATCATGCAACAAACTAGCCACAAACGGAGTTTCACTCTTGACCAAAACAGAGCCAAATTAGTTGTGCAACATTTGTTGGCTTCAGTTGTTCTTCCAATCTGTTTAACTCTGCGGCTTAATTGCTTGGCCATATATGCGTCAGTGGCTCAATGACTTTATACGTTTATTTATCCAGCACTTGTAATCAGAGTTCAATAAGTGCCGTCAGCTCTCAACTCTCTTTCTCTCTGAATCTCTCTGGCTGAAGTATTTAACGGCTTAAGTCTCAACTCCATGGCAGGATGACGCAGCTCAAGGTCATGCTTCTGGGCGTGCTTTGTCTGCCAAAAGGTATTTCATGCTTAAATCGCTGATTTTATGAGTCAAGTGACGACTGGATAAAATTAAATTTAATTTAATTGCTTATTAGTGCACACGCCACATGAATTTCAATTTGCATAAGCATATGCCAGAAATTATATTAATTTCGGAATTCAAATCCAATGGGCACTAAACACATCTTAACATTTGTTTAGCCACGAGCTATAAAGTCGTTCAACAGAAAATACATTATTTTAAGGAATTAAATTAATTAAAGGCAAAGGGAGAGAAAGATAAAAAGAGAGACTCACGGACAGTTGTAGAGTTAAATCGAATATTCCTGGAATCATTACGCAATGCTTATGCTCTTCAATTTAATAGGAATTTTAGAACGCTTTGTAAATAAGTCCGACTTATTCCGAATTAACAGAATACACGGAGCTTGGCCTTTAAATTTGCAACTTTTGAAATTAGGTAAATGATTCTTTTCTATTTACATTAAAGTATGATTTATAGAAATTTACCAAGGTATAATATTTTAGAACTCCTAAATCTCTTTAATTCTAGAATATACTTTCATGAAGCTGCTAAAATAAAGCTAAAATGTGAAATTACTCTGTGCTGAATTTATGCTTAAATTCGCTGCGAAATTGCTAATTCAATCACATTTGCAACTTTATGGAATTTTTAAATCATTTGTATCTACCTGTGTGTGTGTGTGTGTGTCGTACAGTGGGGGATGTGTCACAATTTCTTCGAGATGAACATGCCACAGCATACATATGAATTTATAATTCATCACTTGGCTGCAAATACAAATTGATGCTGCAACGCTTTGGTTTTTAGCGAATTAAATTAAATATTATTTGGTGATGAGATGCAAATTGTTGCACAGCTTAACAGGACATGCCACCAAATGTGGCAAATATATGGCAACACTCGTGTGCTGTCAACAACTAATTGCGCCAAATTGTCAACTACATACATATTTTCTGGAATCAAAGTAGATTTAATGCAAGTCCAAAATCGGACAATTGGTTAAATTGGCACGTGAAACAAATTCACTCAGCTCGTTGACATGTGAATACAGGGTGTGCCGTTGCGTGTGTTTGCGACATTTGCATGTTTTAAAAATTAGCCTAAACTAATGAAAATATAATATTTGAAATGACCTCTCAAGGTCAGTAAGTAAATGTAGCTAAAAAGCTGGCAATTAGGTTGATTTATTAACAAACTTGTTAAAGACTTAATTATGCGTGTCTCAACACGTCACAACATGTCTTTGCATGTAAGTACTGGAAAATACTGGGGGGAAACCGCAGGAAAAGCTTTTGCCATTGAGTCGTTTTTGTTGAAACTCAATTATATGCATAAATATGCAGTGCCACACACACATATAAAGATCGCAATAACAGCAAAGTCATTCATATAACATACACACACACACACACACACACACACACACACAGATGCACAACAAAAAATAATACGCTCTGGTGGCTGAGAAGTTTTTCCTGTCCTCGAAACGACTTAATGCTTAATGCCATTTAGGGCAGCAATGGAAATTATTTTAAATTGCAGCCCCCCCTCCACCCTTACCCCTTCCCCCTCAACCCCTTGAGCTCTCTTTTATTCCCTCTCCTTTCTATGGCTTTGGCCTTTGTTATATGGCAAAGGGAATTACAAATTATGCCATGGCACAGTTCACTTTTTGTTCGACTAAATATAAAACATAATTTGGCGACACTCAGCACAGCAACAACAACAACAACAAGAAGAAGTTCAAGCACAAGTACAGTTATTTAAAATCGCTTAAAATTGGCAACATGTTTAAGTCTCTCTTGCATCTCTTTCTCGCTTAGGAACTTTTGATTTCAAGGAGCGTCAAGCTAAAATTTGCATAAGTTTTGTCCGACTTTATGCGCAACAAAAACAACAACAACAACAACAAAAGTGCCAGCAACTTGTGCAACAACAGGAAGAGAAATAACAACAAACTGCCTTAAAAGCTACGAAACGCTTAAGTTGATGCAGAAAAAATTGCATAGAAATGAAAAAACTCTCTGACATTTCATTTTTTTATTTTCATATTTTATATTTATTTTTTCATGGTCAAAACAAAATAATTGCACACTGGCAGGCTTTTAGCTTGCACTGCAATTTACCCCATAATTTGTTTTCCTTTATTAGTATAATTTTTTTGAGTGCAGCCTCTTGGAATGCTTTCAATTTGCAAGTAACTTGAACATTTTCAAACCCAACTAAGTATATTTCAGTGAACTACTTTGTTTCAATATCAATGGGTTTACTTTATATTCAATTTCGTAATGATTAAATTCCAATATAGTGAAAGTGTTTAGTTCGGAAAAGACAAGTAAAGAGCAATTAAATTTAAATTGTTTTATTCATCACTTGAGAATGAAACTTAATATAGTTTCATCTAGAACAAATGAAAGAAGCAATCCATAGATATAACAACAATTAATTGATTAAATTAAATACATTTATTAAAAGCTTAATACTTTGGTTTTAACTAATAATATTAATACAATTATAAAAAATTATCCGTAATTTAAATTTATTATTAAATATTAAATTAAAATTTTTGCTGAAGCCAGTTTGAATTTGGCTCGAGGCAAATACCATAGACAATTGTCTATGGTAAAACAATAATGGTTGACCACTTTAATTAAATTTAGCCAATTTCAATTAAACTCGAATAACATTAGATTTATTTAAATGTTATTGTTTTGTTTAATTAACTATTTCATTTTAACGCCTCACCTGAAGCAATTGTTGCCGTATACGTATACGTAATATTTTGGCACTTAAAACACTGCGAAAAAAATAACAATAAATAAGAAAAGCAATTTGCCATTAAAGTGGAAGTAAAATGTGTTATTTAGCAATTGCCGAGCAGCACGGAAATCAATTCACATTTTGAGCACTTAATAATCCAGACACATTAAAAATGAATATGGCACATTAATGCTTATGAGTTTTTCAGCAGGTTATCAAGAGTTTTCTGGGGAGAAACTGGGTCTCAGGTCTTGGGTGCTAAGTATCCAATGCAGCCATTAAAGCGTTCCACAAAGATGGTAACAACAACAGCGACACTTTTACATTAATTAAACGCGTTTTTATTTGCAGCACATACGACAAGTGCGTGTGCCTAAGAGTGTGTGTATGTGCGTGTGTGTGTGTGTAAGTGTGTGTATCTTATGTGTATACATCACGTATGTGCATGTTGTACCTGTTGTAGGTATATTTCTGTGTGTTGTTCGGAACGTCGACGACGTGGATTTTAGTTTAAAGACACAGACGCGTTCGTTGTCAGCTCTCGCACGTTCGCACCGAATGAAGTCCCCAAACAGACTGAGGCTTGGACTCGAACTCGGATACGGACTCGAACTCGGATGCGAATGCGAATACGGACTCAGACATACAATCGGGCACGGACACGACGCTCGAAGCAACAGCTAGCAAATATCCCTAATTGTTGAGCATAAAAATGCCCCAAACTGTTGCGCGCAGGGGTAAGAAAATATAAAATTAAAAAAACATATATGTATATAAAAAGCCCAGAGGCCCAGGTCCGGTTGCGGCTGTTCTAAAAGTTGACACTACGCAGGCGCCTTCTAAAAAGGGGCAAAATTTAGGGAAATTTGATTGCCAATGCTTGGGGCAAAGGTTGTCAAAACAGCTGAGAAGCAACAGTTTGTTTTTTGAAGGGGCAGCGGGAGGAGAGGTGGAGGTGGAGGTGGTGTTGCAAGGACAGCCAGCCGGTTAGTCAGAAGTGGGTCTCTCAGTCAATGTCACACTTGCGACGCGCTTTGCAGCGCGCACTTAACACAAGTCACACAACGGAAGGAGGTCAAATTGAAGCTGGATGTTGAAAGGGAGATGGAAATGGAGAATGGAGGAGGGAGGATACGAAGACTGCTAATTTGACTTTTACGCTTGTTGCTTCTTGCCACACAGCTCACAGCCACCTCTATCTTCTTCTGTTCAGCACCAGCAAAGTGCGTTCCTTTCCAAAACGGGCAATTGTGCCAAGGAGTCCCGAAGTCGTGTGTTGTCTTTTTGTGTTGTTGTCCTTGTCGTCGTCGTCGTCGTCTATTGCAATTAGTATGCACACCAACAGCATTAACGCCATTTTATTTGCACATTAAACAGCGCAGGTGACCTGTGACCTGAGACGGCGAAAGCAACACCTAAAGCAGACAAAGACAAAGACAACGACAACTTCAGAGACGTGAACGAGACGTGACGCTCATGCATCAATTCCTATTTAATTAGTTTGCCCATTTTTATGCGACACATAAAGTCGCCGTTGCGAGCATTTATTTTATTGTATCAACTAGACGATCGATTGTTTTATCGACATTGCCCAACTCGCTCACTTTAATTAATTACAGCAATTTAATAACACAATACACAGAATATTTAGGGCACAAATTTAAAAATAAATGCAGATTTTATTTATTATTAATTCACAATTTTGACATGATTATTTATAATAGAATTTAACCATCTTTAAGTCAAGTTTAAAGTGTTATTTTATAGTTAAACGTTAAGCTCGAGATTTGAAATTGCTTTGCATCCAAATCGGATTCTGGCGAAAATAATTTTCTTTTACGAAATTATTAATAATTAAATGCAGAATAAATTAAGAGTTCAGTCCAGGATCAAAATGATATTCCGCTTGGAAATAGAGTTAGTTTTGGCAAAGTTATAATATGAAAGCTTGAAAGTTATCACCTTGTCCTTAACTAACAATCATCTGTTTATTAATCAGTAGCAACCCTGAAAGGTATAACCACATTAATTAATTACAGCAAATACATCAACTAATAAATATTATCAACTTTGGTTTTTAAAAGTGAAAGTTGCCAAGGTTGAGCTAAATTTATAATGAAGGCTAAATGCGGAGTCATCTCTCAAGCGTCATCAGAAACTGCAACTGCAACGGCAACTGGAGAAAATCCATGTTGCAGCTATTTTCTTTCTTTATAAATAAGGCCAGCAATCATGTGGCATTAAACGATTCGTGCCCCTCAGGCAAAGGAAAACAGAGCAGGAAATACTGTTAAGCGTGGATGTCAATGTTGAGAGGAGTTTACTCTGCTGAAATATGTTGGGAATACATACCAGAGAGTTGATGGTTCTATTTAAGGCAAAGCAAACTGTTCTAGAAGGGCCTTGAAGCATGTAAATTCTATTTTTATATAGAGTTATCTTGTGGTTAACAGTTATTTACTTTAAAATGTTGTATAAAATTAACTTGGGCTTGTTTTTCTATGCTAAAAATAGTTATTGTCAATTTAAGGTGCCATTCCTAACTCAGCCTAGAGAAATGCATATATGCCATAAAGTATTGTCGGGAGCACAACGACAACACAGTTTGCAGGACAAGTAGAGCGAGTTGACATATATTGTCAAAAAGTTAACAAAAGCAAACAATTGATAAAATATATATTTTTTCTAAAAACACTTGATTTCAGCAGAGGTATCCCAAAGTCAATGATAACTTTTCCTGCTCTTTTACAAATATTTTCTAGTGTTTACCTGTGGCTAAATCCCCACATTCTCCTTTCTCTCATGTAGCACAATAGTTGCACTTGTTTACTCATATCAATTTCCAAAGCGACTGGCAATTTGCAATTGAAAATAACTTCACATACTGTACACACACCCATGTTAGAATTGTGAAATTGTTAATAAATATGCTGACAACTCGAATGGCAACCAACAACGTTTCAAATGGCAATAAAAGTAGGCGACAGGCAAATAAACAAACGCAACATTTGCACTGTTATTTCAATGTTATTGAGCATAAAATAATATTTTCTTTAGACCTTTAAGTGGTCTCTTTGGGGTTTTTAGTGCATTGAATTGTTATGAATTTTTTATGAATTTTAAAGAGAAATCAAAATCAAAACCAAAACCGTAAAATGAGTAAATTTTATGCGCAATTCGGGCAACAACAACAAAAATAACAAATAAATCATTTCCGTTTCCGCTGTGCCTACAAAAACAAGTCATGCCTGAAATTTTACAGCAATTTTATGTGTTTTCTTTCATCCCCGTTCGTTTCCCTCTTTCTGGCACAATTTAATTGCAAATCGAGTTGCCAGCACTTGGAACTAGAACCTCAAACCAAACCAGAGTCTAAGCCCAGTAAAAAGTTTGTCCATTAATATCAGAAAACAAAATACGAATAGAAACAGAAAACTTTGTTTTTTGATTTCAGTTTGAATAAACCAACATTTGTAATCCTCTCAAAATTAACTATAGTACAAAGCGTATTTGATTGAATTCAACACTTTCAAATCACAGACAAAGATTATTAGCTTAAAACCATTTTGAATATTACTAAAATTGTATATAAATACATTGGTTTAAATTATGCAAATACAACACAATATATTATGCCAGACAAAATCGAACAGTTACTCAAAGCCTAATCAGAATGTTAAATTAACGCAATGTATTAATTTATACTTGTTTACATCCTTTTCGTATTAAATGAAGGAAACATTTATTATTTATTTACTAATTTCACCTTAATGCCGTAATATGATCAAATTTCTAAGTAGAAAGTCGACATATTCAACTAATTGTACACCACAAATATAATGGCTTTTAGGAAAGAAGCCAAACTCAAATAGAAGATGCAATTATTTCTGTTAATTAATGGTCAATTTTGCTTTCAGCCTCAATGCAAACGCAAATGATTGAAGTACATTTTCTGAGTGCCTGACGCTTGTTTTGCAATAATCTTGGCACTTGGTAAAATCCTCAGATTTGTCAGTTGGCCAAACTCAAATTTCCAAATAACTTTTGTTCTCACACAAAGACACACACACACACATGCAGACTTGGAGGCCACATTGGACAAGTGTAGTGTGTTTTTTGGGGTTGGCCAATTAGCTTTTGGGAAAATGTTCATGTACAAGCATAACTACAATGACTTGGCTAAGACAATGGACGACACATGTGGCATAATGGCCATAACAACAGCCACAACCACAATTAACTGAAGTGAAAGGGGTGCAGAAAGAGGTGGGAGGTGGGAGGGGGTTGTTCAGGTCATTTTAGACTCGGATAGACAAAACGGCTAATACAAACATGAAAGTTAATTAAAGCGAAACTCGACTGACATGAATTTATATAGACTAATAATATGCCACTGGCTATAAGCACAAACACACACACACAAACATGATTATATTGTGTGTGTGTGTGAGTGTGTGTGTGTGTGGTACATGTGCCTTACGCTTCGCTTAATAGTGTACCATAATTAAAACTGACAAGTAAATTAGTTTCCGCCGTTAGTTGTACAACAAATGCCAAACGAGCCGAAGACGTTTAGTTTAATTTTTATTAGTTGCCGCCTTGTCGTTGTTGTTGACGTGTTGCAAGCAAGGCTTTAACACAATGAGCCGGAACCGATGCGGGGATATCCGTGCTTCCGGACTTCCGACGGCTTTCGGTAACAGTTTCGCACCTGCCACACACACACATTGGCAACGTTGTATCGCTGTTATGGCCATGTTTTATTCATGCGACTATTAACTGATTTTATCACGCAACAAATATGCACTACCGGGCGTATGCATAATAAATGCGCTATTGTTGGCATCCTCGTTTAATAACTGCAGCTGACGATTCTCTCTCCCGGCTGCTGCTGCTGCTGCTGCGCTTCTTCTCAGGCTATCAATTTGAATCTGTGCCCCAATCTGTGGCGCATTTTATGCGCTCGCTCCTTATGTCCTGGTACACACACAATTTTATGACCTTGTTTATCCTTGTCACATGGCAGCTTCTTTAAAAATCGGCCACAACTTTGATGAACTCGTAAAAGCAGAAATCTCAAGCAAAAAAAAAAACTGAAAAGTGCGTGTTGCTTTTAATAATACCCCAGTAAGAAAGAGAAAGGGATGAGAAGAGGAAGAGGGACAGTCAATTGTGCGTGGGGGGCGTGGGAGGCGTGGCATTTGTGTAAGGATGTCAGGCTTTACAGCTCTGCATGAATGAGCGAATAAATTCCAAAAATGATTGTCAGGCAAAAGCGTCTGAAAGAAATTAATGATGACTTTTATACGCGAGTAATTCGTGGTATTTTTATAATAAACCCAGAATCTCCTACTCCTTACTCCTACTACACACACACACCACACACACACACACAGATGGGCAGCTATAATTTGATTTCCTAGAAGCATATGAAAATGTGCTAAAGATAAATAATTTTTGTGAACGCATGTAGGAAATATTTGTTGATGCTGACGGGAGAGATACCAATATAAATAAAAAAATAAAATAAAATAAAATAAAAGGAAACACACACAACAAAACTGTGTATGTGTATGCGTGGGTGATTTTTAAAAAGCTTTTTTATGCTCGTTTGCATTCATTGTGATTTTTATAGCGATTTAAGTCTGTTTAACAGTCATCAGACAATCAAACAATCGGACGTAACACAGACAAAAATAAAAAACAGGCAGCGACAGAGAGGGAGATAGAGAGTGTGAGAGACAAAAGGACACTAAGAGGATAACACAAATTGACAAATTTCTTGGGCAACTCTCTCAGGTTGGGCGTTAGCTTCAACAGACAAAGTTTCAAAAGACCGCAGACCAACTTCAAGTATTTGCCACAAAAGTTTTTAGAAAACTAAAAGCCAAAAACCAAACAAGGCCCAGTGAGAAATGTGACAACTGTAGCGCAATTTGACTTAGTGGACATCTGAAATCTGTGGATTCCACTTGGGAACCAAAGCTCATCCTTTGGTTGCAAATAACTTATTTGCGAATTGCAAAAAGGCTTTATATTTATTATTTGGATTCCTCCTTTCTTGGTTAAAATCACAGCTTAACCTTGACTCGACACAAATATCAAATCACAGAAATTCCATGAAAAGAATTATTCCATAATAATAACTTTGAATTATTGTCAATAAGCTTCCTGGAACATCAAATGTGCGTTATATTTCTATTTAATGACTTGCATAAATAAATATATTTATGTATACTTCAAATACAACAGCCTTTCGACTAACATTAGTCCATTTCTGGAAATGGTATAAATAAATAAATTGCCTGTCACAATTTAGTAGAATTCGTAGAAAATGTGATTTGTTTGTTTCAGAGGAAACAATTATTAAACTTGACCAAACAATCAACTCAAATTTGTATAAATTTAAATCAAATTTCATTTATAAGGAGAAAATCAAGTAATTCATAGAATAAATCTAAAGAAATTGAATGATAAAACTTTCAGGGGAAAAATAAAGAAAGCTGTGTAATTTAAGCTTGAAAAAATTGATAATATCGATAATAAACTGTAAATTTCTCAACACTAGCAATTGTTGAATTGAATAATATATTGAAACTGTTGACTTTCAAAAGAAACAATAAATTGACTTAGTTAAATATTTAGTATTTGAAGTAATGAAATAATAAATTGCATTTGATTTGTGTCTACGAAGAAGACTAAAATTCTGTTCAAGCTCTCAGCAATTCATTCGTAAATTGGCTTTAGGCTTAATGCTTATTCGATTTCAGTTTTGTGGGATTATCACATGCTTGAAGTCCCAATGTACAATACTCTCGTTATGCGAATTAATTCCATGGCTGAAATAAATTTACTAATAAATTCACTCAACCTGCATAAATTAGTCCCTTTTTTCTTGTCTACTTTTTTTGACATCTTCTTCATCTTTGCCTTTCGCTGCTTAGTTTTCTCTTTAATGTTGTGGGGTTCAAAGTATTCTTGAAGTCTTCACGCCTGTCACCAAAATGCAATCAGTTGCAAATTGAAAATTCAATTTTCGTTAATCGGCTTGGACTAACCTCACGCAATGCCACGCCCATGCGCCCATATGCCCAACGATTCAATCCAACTGAATATGCGAATACATTTTTTTCATAACTCAAATATTCCACATACATATGCATGTCTGTGGTGTATGTGTGAAATTTTTGTGGCTGCAACTGCAGCAGAATGTTGTGATATGCCACACTAACAAACTACTCGTACACCAACTGCCTACAGGCAGTGTATGCATGGAATGTGTAGACAGGTGCCAACAACGCTGCATATTCTGTTTATTCTGTATACCCTATAAATTGTCAAAGAAAAGAAGGTAAGATAATGTTCCAGACGAACAGAAAGTTTACTTGGACCAAAAGTAAATAAAATTTATTTTATTTTTTCAATATGTTAAACACTTAATGCTCTAAAATGCCCTCAATTAAATTTGTATAAAGCGTACTTAAGTTTAAGTAACTTAAACTGAAATATCGTTTCTTAGCGGAGCTTAAATTGTTGCACTTCAATCAACTCAACCTCAATATGTAAGGGCATCAAAAACTCTCTGCCAAATTTAATGGCAGCTGTCGACGAGGCCCAAAGGGGATGCCGAAAGGGGATACCAAGTGGAATTTTTAGCTGTTAACTGAGCTTCAACAGTTTGGCATTGATTTTGGCATTCAGAAATTGTAACTACATATATGTATGTATAAATACATACATATATTCTATACGTATGTGTGTGTGCACATATGTTTGAGGCAGACAGAGGCAAATGGAAAATGCAGACTCAAGGTCAAAGCATTTTTGTTATTGCCATTCTGGGCTGGGGATTTTCGAGTCTTCTGCTTTTGCCCTTTTCTATTTTACGTATACTGAACTTTTAATTAGTTCGCTGACTGAACAACACACCGGAAATTAAGCGAGTGAACTCTGTCTGTGTGTGTGTGTGTGTGTGTTAGTGTGTCTGTGTGTAAGTGTGAACGTTGTATTTTCTTTTGGCTCACACACACATAGAGAGAGAGTAACCTTCATGGTGCTCTTCAGTTCGTTTGGCTTTGCCTAGACTACACTTGAATAAAAGCATAATTATGTTAAGAGCAAGGGAGTTGAAGAGAGAGAGATAGAAAGAGAGAGGGAGAGAGAGTCAGTTATTTTTGCGCTGATTTCCTGTTTCCGTGGAAACAGCCTCATTCATTTGCCAGAACCTCTTTACTTTTTTTTGTCAATTCAATTCAATGTGTGTGTGTGTGTGTGTAAAAAAGTTGGCCATTAATTAGCGTTTGTTTGAAAGGCAAAAAATATTGAAATGCATTTTTCATGGCCAACAGATTGCAGTGCATTTGCCTTCTTCCCTTTCCACCCTCCTGCCTTTGGCCCTTGAATAATGTATGAAAATGTGTATGTGCATGCAAATACAGCGGCAACAACTGCACTTAAGCAACAACAACAACAACGACAGCAACAACAACTGCAACAACGACAACAGTGATGGCAACAACAAGCTTGTTGCATGTTGCTTATTGCCAGCAGCTGTAACAAACTTTATTTAAAGTCTCTCAACTCCAGTCTGCAACTTCCCTCTCACTCTCTCTTCCCTCTATCTCCTCTCTCTCTCTCACTCCCTTCTTTACCACTACGGTCATAGCTTTTTCTGAAATTCTCCAAACATGTCGTTAGCTTCGCACTTTGCTGCTGTCATTTTGTGTGGGGCATGTGGCACGTGGCACAACTGCATTATTTACAAACTTGCCACTTGCTCTCTTCCCCTTGCCCCCTCTCTCCGTCGTTTGTCACATCGTAAATGTGGACTGTAAAATATATTTCAGCTCATAATGTTGGTCGAAAGGATGCCGAAGCACTCGTAGAATGGCCAAGAGGATGCCACTAAAAACACTCCACTAATTAGAGTCACGCGAATCCTTTTTATCCCTTTTCTTTGCGCCTTAATTCGATTTCCGGTTTGATGCGTCGCCGCGCTCGATAGCCGGAAATTAGTTTCGTTTATGCTACGCTTTATTGTTCACACTTTCGGTCAGCACCTATTTCCGGTCAGCCAGAGTCGTCGTCTTTTTTTTACGAGATCCTTCAACAACCAGTTCCGAGTGTTCGTGTTCCTTTCACTTCATTGCGCACTTGTTACTTGCTATCTTTTTATTGCAGTGTAACTGTTGGAATCTATTTAAATCCCTCTACACTCCTCACTTCTCCTCAACTTCAATATTTGCTTGGCATCACATTTTACGAATCCATATTGACTCGAACAGGCACTCTTGTTTGTCGATTCTGCAATCAATTTGCACTAAAACAAAAGCGAAAAATAAAAATCGAATATACATACGTATATCCTGCAACTGGCGTGTGTGAAAATTCTTTACTTGCAACATCAGCTGCAAATATGTGTCCACATAACGAGCTATGCGAAATTGCCAACATTTCTGCAGTGGCATTTGCAACATTTAATATTTGCGCACTCAGTTAATGAAAATGAACCCCAGTCCAGACTCCACATGCAACACGAACTTGCAACAGTTTATCTACAGCACAAAAATTAGACTTATTTTGAAAGCAAATTCCCAAAAAGTAGAAATTACGAATGCATGGCTTAAAGGTAATATTTGAAAATTAGTAATAAGAGAGTTTAACCGACTGTGGAAAGACTCTTTTTCAGCTTTAAAAAATTCGTATAAAAAACTTACATAATAGTTGCATGTTAGATTTTTAGATTTATCATTTTATTTTAATTGATATATTTAAATACGAGTTTTGTAAAAAAAATTAAATTTTTTTAGCTGATTATCCAAAATTCAAAGGTAGTTGCTACATTTAACAATCCTTAATACTTATCTGCGAAATATCAAATACAACAAAGAACGATTTGGACAGTCCAAGTCTGTTATGTAAGCCACAAATTACTCTCTTAGCCGCATATCAATTTCGAGTGGTAAAATCAATATTTTACTTGACGTTAAAATCATTTTATTTTGGTTTATTTTTACACACGTCTAATGAATAGGTTTACCACTCTCAATACTTTTACATACAATAAAAACGAAAAAAAGAGAGAGATTGGGAGTAAGCATATGTGAGTGTCTGAGTGTATATTTGAGTATACTCGTATTCATGGCTTATTTTTGTGCCCGCATCCTTTTTGCCAATTGTAAGATGCCAATTTGCGTCAGACCTCAAATAGACGACACTTCGCCAAAGATTTGATATTGGCCCCATGACATTTCTCAAGTTAACTTGACACACACACACACACACACAAACAGAAACACACACACAGACACACACATACATATGTAGAGGCTCAGATTCGGTTTGGGCTTGTTAAAGTAAAATAACAATTCCTAGAATTACAATAAAAATCACAGCAACAGCTTATGGCATTACCCTTTGCCCCCCGTCGCCTCCCCTCCCCACTCCCCCTGCTCTCTTGCCACCTGCCACTTGAATCTGTTGCTGGTTCCTCGCACTCTCAACTCTCGTTTCGGTCTGTTGAGAACAAGCTCTGGTTAAATCTTTCTAGCTCCGATTCTCCGCTTCTCTGTGGCTCTCTCTCTCGCTCTCTCTCTCTCTCTGCCACCTCTCCTTCTCCTACTCTTTCCTTTGCTCACACCAAACTTAATACAAGAAGATTAAATGTCCTGTCGCAGCAGGCTTAAGCACTAAGCTGAGGACTTGCTGCTGCGCTACACGTTGCCATTATGCCCCGTGCCCCATGTCCGTATCCGTGTCCAACTGTCCATCGATACATACACATGTATGTGTGTGTGTGAGAGCGAGTTACTTTGTGTTTGTGTTTGTTGCTGCTCTCTCTCTGTATATATTTGTATTTCTACTTGCTTCGGCACAATACTTTAGCGAAAACACGCTTTTCTTTTCTTTTCCTTGCTTTTCTTTTCGCTTTTTCTTCCCACTTGTAGTCAAGTGAAAAGTTGTGCTGCTGTCGACGCCTCCGCTTGCGACTCCGCCCCCTTTCCCCGTTACCGTCCACGCCTCTGAACTCCTCAATTGCCGCCTCCGTTTGTGAATCAAAATAAACATTGCTTTTTGGTTGCCTTTGTTACTTATTATATGGCAGCGTGCTCTCTATCTGTCATGCCAGAAACAAACACACACACACATACACTCACACACAACATACGCTCTGTTGACGTCTGCACTTTGGCGAGGTCAACTTTATCAGACTTGAAGCTTAATTACAATTATTTTTGGCATTAAAAAAAACCCATAACTTTGTATATTGTCAGGAAAAGAATTTATAATTTTATTTCATATTAAATACATTTTAAATTCTAGAGAAAATTAAAATTTATTTAATGTAAACAGCTTTTGTCTTTAATTATAAAAATTAATTAAAAAGCAAAAATCCATCTAGCTGGATACTGTTGAGTTTAACTTTGATATCATACTATATTTATTTTAAAATTGATCAAATTGTCGAGCTATTAAAAAGAATCTTTAATCTATTTGATAAATAGAATATTAAATATATTTATTTTATAAATGCTACAGTGAATAATGAAACCTGAACAAGATTGATTTCCTCATTAAAGTTCCTCGAAAGTTTTACTGAATCTATTCTGTGATTAAAAAATTGTAAAATACAACGTATATTTGTCTGTTGTTATTGAAATTTTACACAAGCTTATTTGACTTGACTTTAAAGTGTTCCCTATTTGTTTTGCTGACTGTTCGTTCTTACTTTAGCTAAGTCATGGAAGTACCCTCGCATTATATTCCATTGCTGTTGCTGTTTCTTGGACTTTCTCGCTGACTCGTTGGCTTTTGTGGCCAGCTGTCAAGTGCGTGCCGTCGTCGCCTGGATGCTGGATGTATGCAATTCAATTTATTTCTGCACATGTGTATTTAGCTGTAGGCTCTCTCTCTCTCTCTCTCTCTCTCTCTCTCTCTATCTCACATTTACTTTCTCTCTTTGAGCTTTTTAAATTTGATTAAAGCACTCATTTTGCCTGAGGTGCTAAGATTACATAATTAATTTGCAGCCGGGCCACGACAATTAATTAAATGTCTCATTTAATAACGCTTTGTTGGGCAATTTTTTCACAAATGACTTAAAAGCACAACAACAACAATACACACACATACACGCACACAATATTATGGCAGCGTATAAAATTACGCATACGCCCCGTGAACGACGGCTGATTTATTTTTAACCTCAAAGCGTCATTCACTATAGAGATATATTTTATTTTTTAGGTTTACGAGCCACAAAAATAAAATCGTTTGCCATTTTGTTCTTTGTCATTTCGTTCGCTACGCTTTTGGTTACGTTGCGGTTCGGCGAACGCGGCGTATGCGCAACAATTTATACTTGTTGCGGCAGCTCTAGGCCTATGCCACAAAATGTGGAGCGTGGAAAGAGAGAGCGTGAAGTCGCATTCGACTAATCGACCAATTTGTGGCATGTAATTTAATATGCGAGACCAGAGCTTTAACATGCCCAGCACGTTGCTGAACCATCTGTTTGCCCAGTCACCAATACACACACAGATAAACACACGCACACACACACACACCTGTGTGTCAACAGGCATTTAAATTTTTAAAGCACTTGAAACGGATTTCGGTTCATTTCATTTGCTTGGCTTATGCAAACAGCCAACGAGAGTTGTCTGCCACTCGAGGAGCCAACAATTTACATTGCCATTGCCCCTGATTTGAATGCAATCCACCCTTGGCAGCACACTGCCCTCTTTACTCTTTCCTCTTCCCTCTTTTCTTCCCTCCCATCACTTCTACAAGTATTGCCGTTGTTGCCCACCTTCTGACACAATCAATCAACGCGTTGAACTTGTAGGTGGCTTGGGATTGGGATTGGAATTGGCATTGGGACTGTGTCCCGGGTCCCGTTGAGGGTCCTGGGTTTGGATCCGAGTCTGAGACTGAGACTGGGCATCCGACCATTTGCTTTGTTCTCTTTGGCACACAATAAATGCAAAATAAAGGTACTCGAGTTGTTTGGGGGCAGAGACAGAGGCAGAGACAGGGGCGGGAGAGGCGTTGAGTGGTAGCAAGACAAAAGCAAAAGTTCACACTGTGAGAAACCATTTTTATACGCATTATTCGCAAGGCAAAAAGGGTATATTGGATTCGTTGTGACAGGAAAAAGGAGTTGTGTCAAATCCCATAAGATACATAATTATATAAATATACACAGACTATTTATTATTTATTTACTATCAAATTTTACTCACGCCTCTTTTTGCAATTCAATATAAATATAATTCTGTATGTCAGCGTTAAATTTGGTAAAGAACCTAATTATATATCACATGGGAAAACTACACCACACCCACGGTTTTTAGTTATCAATTATCAATTATCCCACTTTATCGCATCAAGATAAAGCTTTTAAGCAATGCAAGCGCCAGAATGTATGCAACACATTTTTATATGTGTTAAAATTAACTTAAATTAATTGCGTGTTGGGTATTTTATAGTCAACAACTTGTCTATAGCGTTCTTTTTTGTTTTTTTTTTTCTCTCCTCTTTTTTGTATTATTTCCCTTTATTTATTGGGTAAGCCCGAGCGTCACTCGCGTCCCTCGCAGTGGGCCAAAAAGGGTTCAAGCGACGCCAGCGACCTGCATAATATTACGACAAATGTTGAAACTTTTTCAATAAGCAAAACTTTTGCATGCACTTGCGACTCGCTCTAAGAGTGGTTATCATTGTTGTTGTTGTTGTTGTTTAGTTGTTAGGGTGTTGGCAATTTACATAGTTGTCGAGCAGACACCAAAAGCAAAAAGCAAACTAAAAAATTCATAACCAAATTGGATGGCGAATAGTTGGTGAAAATTCAACAATCATCAAAATAAAAAAAAAAAGATATAATAATAATAACAAAGTTCTCTGTCATTCGCGTTGCCGTCTGTCGAGTTTTGATGTTTCTAATTTGCGAAAATAACCCAAACACACAGAGAGAGAGACAGGACGAATGAGCGGTAACAGAAAGAGATAGGGACATCATGTGCATACGTCAATCATCTTTTAGCCGCCTCCCTTTCCCACCTCACTCGTCGTCTTTGTCAGTCGCCGGCAGCTGTCGACAGTTGCATTGAAATGATTTGTCAACGCGCCAAGCGTCGCCGTCAGAGTCCATCAGCAAACCTATCCATCCAACTGTCTGTCTGTCTGTCTGTCTAACTGTTGCTCTGTCATCTTGCATCTCTCTCTGTAGCTAATGCCACTTTAGCACTGCTCTGTGGCAGTTGCAAGAGCTTTGCATTAGAGTGCAGTTTAATATGCATGCTTACCACATGCTGACAACTATTTTACATTCATAAACACATGATTATTGAATGGTAATACGTCACATATTTCGTCAACGAAAGACTGTGAAGTTGAAATGGGAGTACACTTTGGAACGGCTCTCCAATCGATGAGCTTTAGAAAATAATAATTGGTAAAGTGATGTTATATCTCCGCTGTTTCTACATCGCTTTCAATTATAAATATCTAAAATTATGCCTTTAATTTTATTTTTAGAAAATCTTAAAATTATTACTGTCTTAATTCAGAATAATACATGGATTTTTAAGCTAAAAATGTGTTTTGAAATGTAATAAAAAGGGATATCTTTTCTCAACGATAATCTTTTTCAAGTCAAAGTATGCTCTCTCATCTCTGCCTAATGAAATACACATGTTCCCATAAGTGCAATTACAGTTTTCACACTATAAGTGGTTTTGGTCCAATTTTTGAAATACAAGAATCACCTAATGGATTCCAAATGCATCTCTTTTGGTCTGTGCAGAAATAGTTTATCCTTATGAGAATCGACAGCTGCAGCACTAGGAACAAAATAAGAGTAGAGAATGTTGGGAAATCATATCCTATCGTATTTCTCTCTCTCTCTCTCTCTCTCTCTCTCTCTCTCTGGCTCAGCAGAGATTAAACAGCGAATAAATCGAGCTGAATCGATTACATTCGATATCCATTAGGCTGATTTATGCATCGAGAGTGTGGCCTTAATAAAATGGCTTGCAACATGTCCATTCAGTTGCCTTAATTATGCAAATCGGACAACTTACGACTCGGCCGTGGGGCATGCAACAAGGGGCGTAGGGGGCGTGGCCAATGCTGTTGCAATTTATGATGAGCCGTGGATGGTTGATGACATTGACAATGAGTGGGCGAATGCGAACGAGAATGATAATAACGATGACGTTGGCATTATTATTATTATTATTATTAAATTGAGAATCTGTTGATCATTTATAGTGCAGTACAGTCAACAGTGATTATAGACTACTATTTTATAATAAATGAAACGTGTGTCAGCAATGCTTAACTTTTGTCCCCGTGCCACGCCACATGATGCCACCGTGCCACATCTTCGTGGCACAGATGTGCGACTGCTGCCTGTCAACCATATATTATTTAAATGGAACGCTGCAACCAAGCAACAGACAGACAGACAGACAAGTAGACAGGCAGACAGGCAGACAGACAGACAGATACCCCTCTTCAACGACGCCATTGTGAGTGCGAGTTTGTTGAGCAACTGTAAACATATATACAGATATATGTTGAGTTGTTGTTGCTCACAGGAAGTGTCAACTATACAATGATTACAGTTTCAGCTGTTTCCACATAGACAGACAGACTGCGGACAGGACACGCACTTGACACATACAACAGGCGCATTGATTAGTGCCCAGAGTGTTGTGACCCGACAATTCCTATCTAGATATACAGATATATATA